>JAULBM010305783.1:0-14456 GCA_032357055.1 Geukensia granosissima
TTAATCCACTCGCCCTTCGGGCTCGTGGATTATTTTCAACGAACCCACACTTATCCATTGTATCTCCTATACAGAAACAAGATATGGACGTACAGGTTTCTGTTTAATTTCTTTAGATAAACAGATCAACAGAAGTAACGAAATGCAAATAAATTTATTACTAATAATAGGTAACACATGAAAACAATTAGCATTTACAACTATTAAGTGGTTCTTGCAGGGACTTCCTATAGTTAATCTGTTTAAATCAGCTTATGACAAGCCAAGTGTCAGTGTCATCTTTGCATGCAAACATATTACAAGTATCATATGTTTGGCTTACGGTAATTGGCGTAAAAATTGGTTGCACTAGCTAGTAGTACGTAGATTGAAATAAAGAAATCTTTTCATCGATCTTTAATTTCTGAAAAAAAAATCTTTATTTAGCTGCTCATATTATACGAAAATTGGCATAAGGTACTTTTCGCAGCTTGACCTCTTTAATATAGTCCAGATTATATCTAAAGCTAAAAATCGAAAAAATAGTTATTTCAATTAAAGGGCCAACGAGAGGAAATATACCAGAGTATTCAATACACTGAAGGACTGAAGGAAAGAGTTGCTTGATTGATAGATTTGTTTGTTTGATTGAGGTTTGACGCCACTTCAACAATATTTCAGTCATATCGCGACGGTCAGTTTTACTGTTGGAGGAAGCCGGAGTACCCGGAAACCACCGACCTTGGGCAGGTAACTGACAAACCTTATCACGTGCGATGCACATGTAATATAAAGAATAACACACATTCAATATATGAGTAAAAACATATTATGTATTTATTTTTTAAAGTAATTTATACTCAAAATATATACATCATTTTATGTTCTCATGGAGATATTTGCCAACTTTTGTCCTCGCAATTTAAAATTCAGAACAAGTTTACCAGATAACTGTTTGCAATTACTGACTTTAATATCTATAAACCAGTTTTTTTATTTCTATAAACCAAAGGTTTATATTTTGGACATTTCAAAAGAAAATAAACTTTATCTTCTATCTCATTAAGAGAGCATTTTAACACAATCTGTTGTCTCTTAGTATCTTATTATATGTACCTGTCGCAATCAATATTTAACATATGAGCGGATACACGTTATCTACATATGGCCCAATTCTTTATTGGGTATAATTAAATATTTTCAGTTTTCAATGACAAACTTTAATAAGACTGATTTTGAAATTCCAATCTGAATTTAATCTCTTCAAGAGGTTGATTTAGTTCTAGGCCTTTACCGTTACCACTTTCCATACCAAAATAAAAAGGTGCTAGAATAAAAAATTGACTTTTGCAGCTTAGAGTTCTTTACTACATAAATATGCATCCCTTAGCAACTTTGTTGACAAATTTTCCATCTGTAGCATTATTTTATATATGTCGTAATGCAGTGGGTATCTAAAGTGTCTATAAAAAGAAAATCCAACAGTGTTCTACAACGGTCACATACCGCGGCAGATAGAAAATTGCTTATACAATGTGAAAATACTAAGAAATTACTTAATTTGATACAACATTTGATATGATTTTGTCGATTTTAATATAGATCGCAAAAAAACATCAGAATCAAACTTTTGACATTAAAGATCTATCAAGTACAAATGTTTAGTTAAATATTTTCGTGATGTTTTTGTGCGATCACATCTATTTTGAACAAAACAGCTCCAAAAATTGAGTATTTTTACAGAAAATGTGAAATCCTTGTTGAAGTATATAGTCAAATATTCCCATTTCTTTTTTCGAAATGGTGTAAATTATATTAGAATAAGTTCTGACTCACTAAAAGTCGGTTAATAAACAGCATCTTTTCAATAACTTAAATTTTTGTGTCACAAATTCTAAAATTTTGGTCAAATATGGGTATTAACCTGTCTACTCCTTTACAGAACTTGTAACAGTCATCTAGATGAGGATATTTTGTTAATCTCAGTTAGGACTTTTTAATTTAACACAACACAAATATCAGAGAAATATAAAAGTATGGTTGGTAGAACAAAATTAAAATTTTGCATTTGCATAGTTTTGGGCAGTTTAATTGCTGAATTGTTAAAATGTTTATTCAAAGAACTCTTGTGGTCAACTCCCATAGATGTTTTGCGGTTTGGCCTTTTTCAAAACAGTGCATGCGAATAGACAGTTATATATGATGAGGCCCCAAAGTCTAGTATACATTGTCCGTAAATTTTAAGGACGTATATGGCGTTCAGGATAAAAACCGAGGACTAAGGTCCTTTAGTATAAAATTTATGCTGTAATAAGCATTAAAAATCGGAACAACCTTTGCTCTTCAACGATTCTTTAGTTTGTTGAGTATTAACGCTTTCAGACTTTCTGGACTTTAACAGTTTAACAGTAGATCTAATTGATAATCTTTTTAAATAACGAAATTGTTTTATACATGTATTAACCACAGTAAATGGATATCCCAAGCTGAAACATTATTGTATGATATGGCTTCAAAGTAATGCTTTGAACTTATTATTATAGTCTTATTATAGTCGTGCTTAAATATTTCAACGAATTTTGCATCATTCGGTAAAGAATTTGTCTAAAATTCTTTTTGAGATTTTAAATTTTACATGTTTTCCAACAATTTGTCAATTTTATTCGTATCGGTGTATGTTAACATTTGAAAAGCAAACATTCAAGGTAAGGGGCAACAACACACGTGGGAGACACTGAATAAAACGATAATGATTGTTCAAAATATAAGGTCCGTGACCACAGTCATTTGCCGTAGTGCATTCTTTGGAAATATTGGCATATTTTAAAGTGACATTAAAAAATTGCACCATCACAAACTTGATAATCTTTCTTTTACTCAAAGTGCAGTGCCAGGCTGGAATCATATCAAAATTACAGAAAATTCCATCAGTGCTAACTAAAAATAATGGCAAAAATGTGCTTGTGGGGGTTAAAATTCTGTCCGTCTGCTTCCAATGTCCTCAAATTTAACCCCACCTCAAGCAGTCAAATCACAACCTTTATGTCAGGTTCACAAAAATTGTTAATAAAATCAAGTATTTTAACCCTTCAGCTTCACATTTAAAGTAAAAAAACTTGAAAATATAAAAACAGAAAGTAGGGAAAAGAAAAATGGAAAACATACACTATTTTTAAAGGGGGACTATATTGTGGTCTCGGGCCACAACGATAATTATTGATCAATTGCCATTAAACAGTACAATTTATTACCAGGAGAGTCGATTTTGAAAAATGATTTCAAAATAATTGATTTTCCCAAAACGTACCACATTTGAAAAATTATGTCAAATCTTCCTATTCTCCAAAAAATTTACCCGATATGCAAATTTGATGAAAATGCAGTGTAAAATTAAGCGCAATATTCACCCTGTTTTCTTGGCAAAAGTGCAAACGTATCTGTAGGATACTTAAATGAACATAAAGTTATAACACAGAATATCTCCTGGGAATATTTTTAGCATGCAAGATAATAATAATGTAACGGTACTTACAGAAGAATGATCTGAGAGTGATCTTCATCCAGATACTCTCTTTATATACCTAAATTATCTGAAATCTAATGATCATTTATCTGGTTAAATTACGCTTACAGCTGTATTTTCCCTGTTAGGTAAACCAAATTTCAGATGTTTTGGTAAATAAAGGTCTTTTATGAATTAATTGCAAACTTGCTAAAAATATGCTAAGAAAGATCATAAAAGAAAAAGGAAAAGAACAGCTGGACTGTCGCCTCAACTCACGACGAACTTTTTCTCGCTGTGCATAGATAAATTACTTGTATTTCTCTCGGGGGGGAGTGATGTGGGGTGTGCCGCTGAGGGTTTGAACCCCACCCTCTTCATAGATTTTTGCTTTTTTACATTATATATCTTCTCACATATAAAAAGGAAAAAGGCAACCTAAACACATATTGTGAGATCGAAAATAAAGTCACACCTTCCATTATTTGAATGCATGTCCCCGCACCAGGCTTCATTGCCAAGAAGTTGTTTATATTTGCCTATGTTTTAGGTTTTCTCTGTATTTTTTTTTTATTATTACCATCTTTAAATGCACCAATGTTAATTCCATAACTTTTCATGTAAAACTGAGGCTACCTATTCCAGTGGCACGTCACTATCTAATCACATATAGGAAGAGCCTCCCATCGAGGCATTTTTATATGATAGCTTTATCTAAATTCGTCAGTCTTAAATATTTATTGATAATCTGCGCGACAGCAACGGTGCAAAAAAAGGCAGGCTTATACCGAGTCAGTTTAGTTAATGAATGCGTGTATCTGTGGCGCAGCTTTTAAGGACACCATCCATTATTTTTCAGAATGTTCTTTGTATAACTAAGAATGAATAAGATTTTTTTCGGAGCTCAGAAATACTGCATGAAACTTTTTTATTTGTAATGAAGATTTTGGACACAGAAGGAACGTTAAAATTTTTGAAAAAGTTATCAGACCATAGGTAATATGGGTTAATCTACGATAGATGTTCAAAATATGTATAGAGTTTCATTTCTATGTTGTATACTTGCTGTCGTATTTTTTGTTATACATGTATATGTATACAGAGAGGACAGTTTATAAGTTTTTATAACTTGCTGCCTAATCCTTTTGCAATTATTATACAATAAAATATTGTTATGCACATTTGCGCTTAAAAAAACGGATCCTTGCGTTTTTAATTTGGATATTTGCGCTTCAATATTTTTGTATTTTTAAGTATTCCGTCCTCCTACAATGTATATCTGGGCTTGAGATAGACATAATGAACCCGGCGAAATTAATGTTGTTTCGATTGAAAATCTGCACATCTCTTGATTTTTAGAAATAATTGCTATGTAAACGGACCTTAAATTGTTTGGATAGAGATTAAATTCGACTTTGATCATTTGCCTAGTACGTACGGGAATTGTATTTCAAATGTCATTAGTCTTGAGTGTTTATAACAGAAAAATCTGTCATACACGACGACCCTTTTGTCGATCTTTAATTTTCTACTTTAATATCAATTTCATGTTGCGAGTTCAAAGATACAAATGTCTGTTTCTTAAGACTTCCCACCTAAAACGAGAGATAAATGTAGTCGCAACAATACTTACATTGTTAATTTAAACAATTATGGATAAAAAGCTCAAACGTCCAAGCAACTTGTACTTTGTCCTCTATATTTGGAGGCGCAAATGTCCACTCGTTTTACATGTAAAAAGCGCAAATGCCCCGGCAACTAATACTGTTGTCAACCATTCAAATTTCGTGAAAATTTCACTTAAAGTAACTCTAACGTGTTTAGTTTAGAAGGATATGAAGGCACTAATTGGGTACTCCATTTAGATCACAATGGCAAAGTCCGTGTTACCTTGGGAAATCTTAACTAACGTTCCAAACAAAAGTCAAAATAAAGGGTCGGGACAGTTTCCTCAAAAATTGCTGAGCCAGTTGATGCGACACTATATATAGTGCAATAGTTCTTAGGTGATCCTGATACCAAGATTTATCCAATGACCCCAACCATCAAATATGATCGCCACCTTAGACATAACTAAGTTTAACATAGGACCCCTAAGAGGAATTCAATAAAAAACATTTCGTCTGAAAGTACATGCTCATTGGAACGGAATTTTGTTGGAATGGGTCACAAAGTTGGCCCTTTCTACATTACATATCCGATGACCCTACCCAGCAACCAAGGTGGCCGCTACAACTTAAATTAGGTTAACATAAGATCTCAAGGAAAAGTCATTAAAATCAATCTGCTCAATTAAAAACAAACTCTGTTGGAATAGTCACTAATGGGTGGGTTCTTTTCATAATTATATCTGATTGTCCCACCAACAAACAAAGATGGTCGACTTACCCTAACTTTGTTTATAGTATGACTATAGGATTATCATTTAATAATCTTCTTTTCTAGAAGAGCTTGCTCTATTGGAACCAAAGTTAAAACGAATGGTTTCAATGTCAACTTAGATGCAACTCAATAGCCTCAGTCTGGTATCCAAAATACTCAGTTGTACAGCAGATATTTTTTATTTTAGAAATTCTTTTTACTTTTTTTCCTTTTGAATCTCTATGAATCACTATGAATGCATTATTTTTTTTTCCAAACTGCCTAAAATAAAACCTTGTTTATTTGAATTAACCAGACCTTGTTTTCAATACAACGTCTTCAAACACATGCAGAAAATGGCAAAGATATGGAACTGCAATATTTTATCTGAACTAAGAGTCTGATCTGATAGTGTTAAATGAAAATTCCCAAAGTTGGAAGATCTAAAGATTTTATTGTCGCATCCAGTTCCCGCGCTTTTCACGGAGCTCTTCTTCTTTGGAGATAGCAAAGTCTTAAGTCGAAACCCTTGGATTGTAGTAGAAATTTTGAAGACAGTAATTGTTTTTAAACTTACACAAATATTGCATTACCATATGCAACTAACCTCGATGTATCCCATAAGGTCTTTTAGATGTTTAAAAAAGTGTAACAGACAGTCCCTTCCTTTAAAATATCACTCGGTGTTTATAGATTTAAATTCACCAGAGCAGACGATTTTTGGTTGTATACTGAGTACTGTTTGGAATATAAATTGTAGGCCATATATATAATATAATAATACCCATAATCATGACTTTTCAAGAATTTTTCAAGGGGTGTGTTAGAGTGTAAGCCAAAAAAGTGTCCTTCCTGTTATATATTTCTTAGGAAGAACCAAGAGGACAATATTTCACAGTCATCAATGTGTTTTATTCCGTCCTTGGACGTTATCATAAGGAACAATAGTGTAAGTGGATGATATTTCACAGCGGACACTATTAAATCTTTACAAGAGCACCTCACAAGTGACTTTCACGGCCAGGGGTCTGTGTTATTTGGCTCAAAATCTTACATTCTAGAGATTTACTGTTATGGCACTATTTTGCACTTTAAAAGTGAAGAATTTGAATTGCAAGTTTAAGAGTGCTTATTGGTTTTTAAGGGGGAGTTTTGGAATCCCCTGAACCCCTCTACACATGATAAGAAGTGATAAATGTTTTACAAATACTTAAAAAAAAACTGATTTTTTAAGTATTTGTAAAACATTTATCACTGCAGATAAAAAGTTTGTAATCACAGTCCTCACCAAAAACTTTTTTAGTCCAAGCAATCAATTTCAGTACAGTTGCTTTTATCATCAATGAAATTTTACCAAATCCTTAATAGTCTGGATTAATTTTTTCTTTTCATCAGTTTATACTTATTTTGAAATAATTCTAACCCTCTGGGAAATTTATCATTTTTTTTAAATCTTGAACCACTTGCTTAATTGAAATCCAACTTTAGTGGAATGGGCACACGGTGAGTCTGGTTAATTGTGTCTGATGACCCTACTTGCAAACCAAGATTGCCAGCCCAACCAAACTTGGTCCAACATTGGAGCCTATTAGAAATTCATTAAAACATATTCATTTCTGAAAATAATTGCTCAATCAGAACCAAACTTTGATGCATTCTTCATTTATTCTGGTTCACTTTTAGGTAACAGTCTATTGACTCACTTATACCTCAAAATCAATCATCTTGTGACAAAGTGTAAAAATAACTGTGCATTTCTTCTTGTTCTGGTTATTTTAAATTTCAGCAAAAAATCACGCAATATCATGCAGTAGTCACAAGATGTCACATCACAATCATGGGAGGAAGTGTAAATGAGCTCTATTTCTCAGTACTTTGTAGCATACTATCATATTGTAATGCTAACTTGTTACAATGTTATTCTAGCAATCTTTGCAGGAAGTAACTGCTTTTCTCGAAATTTTTAATGTTAATCCAATGTTTGACCAAAGAACTATTAACTGAAAATGAATTCCATAACTATTTTGTTTTAAGTATAATGTTCATTTTATTTGCATGTCATCATCATTTTAGTCTGACATATGCACCACATGAGCAATTTCAGACTCACAAATGCTCTGGTTGAGTAAGTAGCATAATTTAACATATTAATCTGTTGTTGATTCTGCCATAATTTCCCCTTTGCTCTATGTTGTAAAAAATACAGTCTAACTTTAGAACTGATTTAGCAATTGAGGTTAAGGATATAAAATGTTCCTTTGATTATAATTTCTGTTTTCATTATTTGTTGAATAATATTTTTAGTATTGGAATGGGTGATGATTTCAATAAAGACCATTACAGCCATGATTCAAAGTGGATATATTCAACTGATCAAATGGTTGCCTGTGTGGCATGTATTGTCCAAACAATAGAAGATCCAGATGTATCAAGATTAAAGAAGACCCCTTCTATAGCATTGCTTTCCAAACTGGTACAGATTTCAGATGTTATACATGTCCTGAAAGTTGAACCCAATGTCACCTGTCATATTACTCATGTGGTACTGGGTAAGAATAAATTTTTAAGGATAATGGGTAAATATTAGACACTAAAACATTCAAATAAATAACAATGTTAAGCCATATGAAAAAAATTGAAAAGAAGAGACGCAGGAAATTGTCTTGTGTTTGCATTTCTTGTTTGAGACTTTATGCAATTTTAACAATATGGAAGTCCATTCAGCAAAACACAAATGTCTCAAACACCATGGATATCTTAAAGCCTTTTTATATAGATTGAAATAAAAAATTATTGATATGAAAAATATTGATAAATATCTTTTGTTTGAATTTCAGAAGCATTGTTACAGACAGATGACACCACGTTTATCAGTTCAGCTTCAGAAGTTAAGTATATACCAAGCCAAACTTTAATGTGTTGGTGTAAGCCAAAAAAGTGTCCTATGTAAAAGTCACCTTCCTGTTATATATTTCATAAGAAAAACCTAGAGGACAATATTTCATGATCATCATCATTTTGTTGATTTTTAATAAAGTAAAAAGAGATTGCCAATAATACAACTGGCTTAGCAATATATGTTGATTGCAATGAAAGTGGGGTTTGTTTTCTTTTTTCAGTTTGTTTAAAGTTTGTGCAACACTTGGTCTTTGAAGATATCATAGATTTTATTATTCATGATATTGGAAGCAGTGTAAGTCACCATTATTTGCATAAGAACTTGGTAATAACTGTGAAGATCTTGAAGTATATTACATATCATAAAAATGACTGTCTTTCAATCTAGTTTAATTTTTTTTTCATTTTCTTGTAAAATCACAAACTATATGTTGACATTGTGTCTAATTAGTAGCTTTACTAAAATACATTACTAAAGGAAATTATAATTGACAAGCAAGTTTTGGCTTTAGACTAGTAAAGAAAAAATTGCCTTTTGTAGGTTACGTACTGTTTGAAAAATTACACCACATCTCCTATTTTTATGTTGGCAAGGCTATTCAAATATTTCTTTTTTGCTAGAGAGCGTAATAAATGAATTGATGTGGATAGTTTTAGCAAAGACAGCCAGATGTTCTATTTTTTTTTCAATGAACAATTTTACAATTATAAGGTTCCAAAAATTAATGCAGAAAACCTCATCATTTCTATGAATCAATAAATGAAATTTTCAGATTGAAAGGATAAACAGCCACAAAGAATTACTTCCCTTGTATGTCTTAATAGGAAGACTTCTTCAGAAGTTTCCAGAGTTGTCAGAGAAATTTCTCCAACATTATGGTTAGTTTTATATTCTTCAAATTTTTTATTGCAGATTGAAATTCATGCTTATATGAAAAGGAATAAAATATGGGATCAATGACAGAGATTACATACCAACCACGAAAAAACAACAAGAAATTACAAGGTTTTTACAAGGCCTTCAACAAGGGTGGAATACCACCTCATGTGAAAAGCTCTAAATCACCCCAAATAAATAAATGTGTGTATGTAAATAAATTTACCCTTACTTGAATTTTATCAAAAATGTACATGTAACAAAACAATTAATACAAAGACAGACCTATGATCTCAATTCGTCCCCAAGGCAGCCAGGATATAGAAAAAGACTATTTTGTTTCTCTTCCTGCAGTAAGAACCCCTGCTAAAGCGGTGTTCATTGGTTCAAGTGTGATGTATAAATACTCGACCTCCCCTTTGCAAAGGTTGTGCCATGGAAAAGAATAGTTACTAGGTATCTCTGGCCTTGAGGCACTTGAGTCCTCTTAAAGGGGTCTCCCTGGTTGTGGGAGTTATCTAAATTCACAATTTGTCCTGTGAGGGAGTTTAAGATGGCCTTTGTTTAGAAAATGTAAGGTTTTAATCATGTTGATGACCCATTTTAACAGCTCATTTTAAGTGGTGTTTAGGCGGTCACTTACATGGCCGAATTCTCTGACCATATTTTATCAAGTGGCAGTCTAAAAGTCCCTCACTTACCGGTCCCATGCCTAAAATCTAAATATTGGTTTGTTGTTTGTTCCTAAATATGGCTGAAATATTGTCAGTTGGACATTAAACAGCAATCAATCAATGACCACAATTCCTAACTTTGGACAGGAACATGAGACATATTGTGGGGTTAAACTAGTTTAGTGAGATTCCAACACTCCCTTAACTAGTGGGCAAAGGAAAAAATCAAAGAAAACAAAAGCAGTAAAAGAGGAACTATAAAAATCACTGGGAAATTCACCTGATGACTAGAGAGTATCTGAATAACAATAAATATTCTAAACAAAAAATACATGCAAATAGAAGATACTTCTCTAATGAATGCTTGCAGTTACTGAAAGTAAGCTCAGAGTGATATTCCTGATAATTAGACCTCAAGACCATAGTGCAGATTGGAATCGATGCATATCATCACATTTATATTTATACCTCCTTCAAAAGAAGTTTTGGGGAAGGGGTATATAGGTTTCAGTCTTGTCTGTCCAACGAAGACTTCCCATTGAGTGTAATCAACCTGTCCTACAGCTTTTAACTGAGAGGTTTGAATATTTTTTTAGTGTTTATATATATACATTGAAGATATGCACCTCCTATTTTGGTGGCATTTTCAGTTTTTAGCTCTCCTGGCCAAAGGCCATGTGAGCTTTTGTCATCACTTGTATGGAATATCGGTTTCACAGCTGAAGACAGACTTTTTCCTTTGAAGTTGTGGAGTAAACCAAAAACAGGCTGTTAGCTTTCTCCCCCCCCCCCTGAAGTTGTAACCCATGAAACTTTCCCTTTTATACTTATATATATTTTTCTGCACTGTCATAAATGGGTCATAAATGAGTCATTATTTTCTTCAAAGTCTTTGATATTTAAGCTAATTTTTTAATTAAAAGTTGCTTAAACTGTTAAATAAAAAGAAATGAAGACTCTTTCAACCGGACAAACAATATATTTACTGAACAGTGGTGAAAACTTGTACAATCATGACGATCTTTACTTAGACATTCTCAACAAAAGTCCTCACGTAAAATATATACAAACTAGACTTTTTTTCTAGGTTTTGGGGGCTGAAAAGGCACTGTGTATTTTGTAACAATGCATATTATAAACAGTCAAATACGATAGTTCAGAATGGAATCGATGCATATGGTCACAACCATATTGCAGATTAGAACTGATGCATAAAGTGAAAAATTTGACCTGGTTGAAGAGACAGATTTTCAATAAGTATTAGGTGGCTGTGATATATTTTATGCTTAAAAAATTAGACCTAGTGGTTGAGAAGGCAAGATACCAATAAGAATTAGACGGCTTTGACTTTGATTTTATGCTTCAGTCTGTTTTAAGTTAAATTCTACATTTGAGTTAGTGTTCCTTTTCTTGTAAAAAGTTGTAAAAAGATCTTATTGAGGAGGTAAGTATACAGAAAGATAAAGGGTTTTTTACCTAGATTTTACAAATCAGCAACTTGGGTAAAAAATATGTGTTTCCAGTTACCCAACATATCCTTTTTCCCCACATTAACATTCCTTAGTGGTAAAGTTTAATATTTTTTATTGTGCAAAAATTTCTCAATCAGGCACTGATTCTTACTGTTTCTTGAACATCAAACATCACAGGATACAGGTACCAAGGGATTTCATCAATGCTTAACCATTGTAAACAACATCAGTAAGCATAAATGGAACATTAAACATTGTCTTTCAAACTTTTCAATGAAATGGCCAACTGGGAAGAACTAGAATTAAATAGATAATTCCAAGCCACATTGGACAATGTTTAAGTAGGAACATATTTGGGATTGATTTTTTAAATTTTTTTAAGCATCACACAATTTTGCTTAGGTGCATAAATGAAGAAGAAAAACTATAGTCGGTTTTTACTAATGTTGTAGCATTCAGTACAACAGGAAACTTGTGATAAATGGATGTCTCCTTTCCCTTGGACAGCATTTGAAGGACACTATGTATTTTCAATGTAAAATCCATATAAGTCCTACATGTTTTATTTGTTTGGAGCAATCTAGAGCACAACACAAGAAGTGGGATTTATCCTTGTTGAAGGTCTTGTGAGGACCCCTAGATTCTACAATTTTCTCCATTTCTTCAGATGGAGGATGGTCTCTGTGGCATTTACCCCGTATAATAATCTAAGTAAAATTTGTTTAGTTTAACATAAGACATGCAGAACTTAAAATGTATATGATAAGACATACTATCGGCAGAATAAATTAAAAAGTAATCTTCTTCCCACAATTTGGCAATACTAATCATATAAGAAATACATAGCTAACAACTTAAAATTTAATGAACTGCTTTATAAATCTAATAGTAAGTTTTGTTGACTGCTTAAGTATCTGTTAAAGAAGGAGTGAGAAATACATCAAATGAGGTTCAGAATGATAATTAATATTGTTGTTATCTGTGGATTTGAAGAAGTATATCTCCTTGTAGGTAATTTTAAACTGACATACACAATATGTTTACCTTGATTGATCTAGACAGGGTTTTAATCAACCTATTGGTCTGTTACTATCATCTTTCAAATTCTTCCAGAAAATTAACATCAAAGGAATATATTATTGACACACTTGTACCTCTTAATTAATCTAATTATTTTTATGAATGAAGGTATGTGGGTGCAATGTTGTTAGCTTATATTGTAAGTTAGCTTGCATTTAGTTGTAAACAGATATCCTGTTTGTACTAAAAGAATTTAAAAATAAAAATTGCATGCTCATTCTGCCATTTTTGCATATCAAATTTGTAAATTTTGTGTAAGCGTTAATTGTTTTGAATGCTTCTAGCAATTTCCTGGTAGTTCCTCTCCTATCCAACTTAGGTGTTAATTTTGGTCCGTTAATTGGTCAAAGAAAAATAAAACAATTTGTACAGGTTACATATAAAATAAGCTGCCCTTATAATTAGCTGATTCATTTTTCAGTGGTGATGGAGGTTAAAAAATTGTGGAGCTTGATTGAGGGACCATTTGCTACAAGTAATTATCATCATCAAAAATTTTCTATGGTTCATTCAGGATTCTGACTTGAAAGAAAAATATATATGTAAATAAAGATTGGATTGATTATATAAAATTTCTGATCAGTTATATTAATAAATGCCGGGTGATTAAGTTTAGCTGTGTATACATCTTCTATGGTCATCAGAATCCACCAATTTTTTTTAACAGAAATATTCTGGAAAAAAATATTCAAGTTTTCTTGTGTCTCGCCTGCATTAGTCTTGATTGATTTGTACAGCATATCAATTAAATCTTTGACAACATTTTGTGGGACATTATAACTGTCAAAAAGTAAAAAAAAAACAATACCCCTGTACATAGGAAAAGTTACAAAATTTCGTGTTCCTCTTTTGTTCCAACTTTTTTCTCAGGAATGTTCAGTTAAAGGGTTTTAATCCATTGATGTAGGTATTCTTCCAAATTGTCATGCAGCTCTCCTGTTTACTTTCTGTTGGTTCTACTGATGGTAAAACATGATTTTATAGAATATGTTAAAACAACTGTTTTCTTTGTTTTTGCAGAACGATTGATCACCAAACTGTGCACTGGAATGTGTTGTCCAGAAGAAGATGTGCAATCAGCGATAATGTTCATTATGGTTTACATCTTTGAAGGGCATTGGGAAGATCATTTGTCTCCTAGGCAACTATCCCAACTGTGTGAAGATCTTGTCTGTGTATTAAACTCTGCCAAAACACAGATATTAATGATGAATTCCTTAGGTAAATATCAAAGCATCACACATTCTGTGCATGTTGTGCAGCTGTTGCAGGCGGCTGTTTTTTGAAGGTGAAACTCAAGGTGTTCAATGTCAGACAGAAATAAACAATTTGGAGTCTTACTGATTACTGTCATGAAGCTGTTCAGGTTTATATAAAAATTGACATTTAAACAATGATCTATAAAGAAAAATTCCTGTTGTTTTCCAATGTTTTTTAAAAGTACCTCTGTATCTTGTGATATACGCACGCACGCACGCACGCACGCAGGCACGCACGCAGGCACGCACACACGCAGGCACGCAGGCACACACATGCACGCACGCATGCACGCACGCATGCACGCACGCATACACGCACACACACACACACACACACACACACACGCACACGCA
>JAULBM010305794.1:0-14455 GCA_032357055.1 Geukensia granosissima
CAACCATTCTATAATAAAATTAAAAGCCTGCCTTCAAAAATGTAGGAGGAGTTCATGTCACAAGAAAGTGTGACGGATGGACGGACGGACGGACGGACAGACAGACAGACGGTGGTAACGACAATATCCCCGAACTTTCATTCGAAAGTGCAGGGATAAAAATATGCATTTCCAGAAATCTGTGATTAAGAAAAAAATTTAAAAGTGTTTACCATTAAAATGGGATATATGGTCATCAAACGTTATTTTTTCCTTATTTCAGCTAAAATGTGATGTGATGCAACAATTTCATGGTATTTTCAATTAATTTTTTTGAGTACGCCAAAATTGGCACTTTGTTGTTCTACTTCTTTCTATTATAAAACAAGAAAATGGATGAAAAAATACATTAAAATTCTTACAGGATGGTATCATGTAATCACTGTTTTAAGTGCAACCAAACCTTTCAAGTTGTTGTTCCTGTCAAGGAATAGAAATTAACATTTCATCTAACAGAATTAACAAATAATTATAAATAAAAAAGATCATTAAATGGCTGAAAATAATCAATTTTTCTTCAGTCTTAATTTGTAAAAATTATCAACTCCTTTTAAATTGAACTATGGATGAGTAAGAGTTTTTTTTTTCTCACTGTCACTTACACCTGTTTATTGGATTGTTTATGAAATAATAACCAGAATCAACTGTAGTTCAACATTTGGTGATTTGTTTTCATTTTTATTCAGTGGATATTATTTTCTAGTGTATATTTTTCATTTGTCATTAGAAATCAATCTAACTTAATACATATATTGACTGTTTTTTTCTAAATATCAATGAATATGTCTTGAAGCAGTGTCTGAAATTTTGAGGCATTGTCTGAAATTTCTTTTAATTTTAGTGAAAGATGTGAACTATATGTAATTACTCATCTTTTAAACTATATTTTGCACTTACTTTACAGCCAGAAGTCTTCCTAAAGAGGATACATTTTTACCGAGAGCAAGTA
The DNA here is from genome assembly GCA_032357055.1 of Geukensia granosissima. Classification (NCBI taxonomy): domain Eukaryota; kingdom Metazoa; phylum Mollusca; class Bivalvia; order Mytilida; family Mytilidae; genus Geukensia; species Geukensia granosissima. The sequence goes on from JAULBM010305794.1 coordinate 989, forward strand.
CTCTGAATCTCAGGAATCAAACACACCAAACAAAACGGAAGAGTGGTTGTTGTGGTGGGTCAAACACACCTTCATGACCCAGTCTAAATATAGGTCACCTCCAAATAATTTTCATAATCTAGTTTTATTGTATAGGGCTTTCTTCACGTTACTTTGTCTCTACATAATAATCAAGTTGTTGTCCACAAAAAGGAGGACAATGAAATCTATAAAATTATTATATTTCAGAAGGATATTTCACTACTTAATTACATTACCCACTCCTACAACATGGCATTTGAAAGTTTATTGTAATAAGCTGTAAATTTCTTAGTCATAGATCTTGGCCTTAGTTTCATGGTAATGGTACCCGGTACATGATAATATTTATCAGCTGAGTACATGTTTTTATAGAGCCATTCACATAGAGACTAGTGATTTATATTGAGTGGAATAAAAGCCATGTTACAAACCTCTGATTTTCGTGTGGTAGGATTGCAGTCTTTTTGACATTTACCCCATATTTTTTCATTTTCATGTTTTGATAGCTCTTTAAGATTTTTAATTTTTAAAAATGAAAAATAAGAAAAGGTTATTTCTAGTTTTTGTGTCATATGACAGCATTTTAAAAACAGATCTTTTGTTATGGAAGGGTATTTTCCAAAAAAGGAAAAGAGATCTTCAGCAGTGTAATGGATTCTTGAGACTGTTACCTGGTACATTCCATTGATTTAAATGAATAATGTTTAAGATAACTGTCTTTAGTATTGATTGAATATTGGAGACTGGTAGCAGTTTCTTTTTTTATATTCCTTTAATGTGAGTGTACAAGCTTATTGTTAATTGTTTAATCTGTGATGATGATTTTTTAACTAGTTTGTGAAGTATGAAATAAAATTATCTGTTTCCTTAAATAATTTTTTGAAATGCACAAATTATCACTATTACTGTTCATAAAACCATTGGTTGACTTCCATGGCTTCTATGGATTGTTCAAAATATTTAACCAAGAGTTCAATTTTACTTTAGGTGAGATTTGGTTGATTTGCACAGGACTGAGTTAAAAATTTTGAACAAATGTTATCTTTGATCATTAAATACAAATATGATTGTCTTTAAGTCTAGTGATATATAGGAAGACAGAGTATCTTAAGCAAATATCATTACTAAGCAATAGACATAATGTTATTAAGAGATAGAAAACTTAATTTAACAGTTGAAATACACACATTATCTGTAAATGATGAACCCTTATCACTTATTTGTATTTGTTATTTGTAATTTCCAATTCCAAAGCAATCAATAAGTCATAGTAGGGGTACAATTTGTAGGTATTGCAGGCTAACAGCATTTCAACAGATTGTGATTTCATCATAATAAGTTTTATAGTTTGGCCAAATGTATTGTTTGTTGGCATGTTTGAATTGAATACCTATAGTACACCAAGCGAAATTTGCCATGACTTCAGTCAAAATATATTGAAAGTTCAGCTACAAAGTATGTTATGTTATATATAGTTGGAATTCTAATTTTTTGCTACAACTCATCATGCAGTTAGAATTTTAGTTTTCCTCAGCACAAAAAAAAATTTCCATTACCCCTCTATGATAAATTTTTGACACTGAAAAAACTTGTCTCAAAATGACATGTTTTCATAGCTAAATATCCAGATTCAGTGTTATAGATGGAATATCATTTAACTTTATTCCTAAAATTTCATCTTTTATCTGTCATAAAACCACAAAAAATAAAAATTTTATCATGTCTTGTTATCTGAGACCATTGGTTAAGTGCACCATCAAAATGAAGCAAATTTACAAAGTCGAAAAAATTAACATTATAACCTATGGGGAAATTTTTTATATCAAGTTAAAATGAATATTTAGCTACAAAAAATAAGAATTCCGACGATATATAATATGATATATTTCACTGTAAAACTTTTGATGCAGGTTCACTTTTGTTGTGGCAAAATTCCTTTGGTGTACTTGGAGTCTTTATTTTGCTTTTTTTTTCATGTATAAGGCTACACACACTATGGTTGTGTTTAAAGATTTCCTGTTCTAAATTTTTATTTGAACTCTAATAGATATTATGGACATTTTTGGATAAGCTCTGTTGAAGTTAAGACCATAACTCCATTATTGTCTTCTGGTGTGTGATATATAAAATTGAAAAGTTGTGTCACTAAGTACCCACCTCCCATGTTTTATTTTCTAGTGGAGAGTTAACTATTTTTTGTACAATTGTGATTTATCAAGCATATTTACTGTGTTTGTTTGTATGTTATTTCAGGATGTTAGGTGATTGTAAGTGAGCTGATGGACAAATCAGGGTTATTAAATTTAAAAATATAACCTTTTATATTTATAGATGTTACAGAATTTATGCATATTAAAATTATATGTAAATTATAATTTGTTTTTATAAGACCCCAAAAATTGTTGTCATATTATGATATTGAGCCATTGTCATTGGCATTGGTGTCTGTAGACAGGTTGGTTTCCACATGATTAGTTTTGTTTTTGATAACCAATCATCCAAGTTAGATGGTCTTTTCTGAATGATATCTAATTAAAAATGTAAAAAATAACTCTAGTCCTAATTATCACTAATCCAGTCGTATTCCTATGTCCAGCTCATTACTGTGTACAACATACTGTTGTGTGCAGCATATTACTGTGTCCAACAAAATACTGTGTCTACACTTAATTAAATGTTCATTTGTGCATCGTTCACCTGTTATCTTGCTGCTGTCCTATCATGCTGTGCTTGTGAAACTTCTCATTCAGTTATGTCATATATGTATTTCCTGTTTGCTAAGACATTGATTATCTGACAAGGGCATTCCTGTCCTATGGACAGGTTTTCACTCTGTTCAAATAAATTAAATGGATCATATTATGACTATATGAAAAATTTTTGTTTTTAATCTAATTGATGTGAAGTATTTATGTGGGATAATTTTGCTCTATTTGTTGATTTTTAATGTTATTTAGATAAATGGGCTCAAAATGGACAAATTTCTTATTGTTTCTTTCAAACGTAATTACATAGTTTTTCTCTAGGGCTTTATGGAGGTCCTAAAAAACTTCCCCCTGCTTAAGTTTTATGCTCTTATTTTTTTTCTTCAGATAATGGAATATTAGTTGGAAAGATATAATTCACATCTCTCTAACATTGAAATTTGTATAATTCCATGATTGTTATCTTTATATTTGGTTTATGGGCGTTGATTAAACTGTTATTTTATTTGATCAATGAATGTTACTAGAAATATACAAGTTTTACAAGTTTGTTCAGTACATTGATGCAGAGTGAACATTTGTTAAACTTTCTTATATCAATGTGCTGCAGTTGTTCATGCTGCACTTGTTAAGGACCCCTGGCCACATTGGCATGGATTATGTACATAGCATTAAGATTATGATTAGGTCATTTTAAAAGCTATATTACTTCATTTATTTAAACTATTTGGAATTTATCTGCATTAGAAACTCATTTCCATGCAGATTTATATCTGCTTCCTTATTCATATTTTTTATTTGAAAAAATTGCATTATTTTTATATGTCACTATGTCATTTTAAATTAGTGCACATGTACTTACAGGTTTTATAGACAAGCAACAAATATCGTGTCTGTTATAAGATTAAATGGTGTCTGCTGTGAAGAAAAAGTGTTTCGAAGACAACAGTTCTCTATGAAAAAGCCCGAGGACGAATAAACCACATTGGTGATCATAAAATATTGTCCTCTTGGTTTTTCCTAAGAGAAATATGCCAGGAAGGTCACTTTTTAGCACAGGACACTCTTCAGCTTGCATAAATAGCATTTTGGAAAAAAAAAATTTTCAAACAAGATTCTTCTAGATTTAAAACAATTTATCTATTTTTTTTCTGTACTTTACAAATGGGGATATTGTCTGCTTATTGCATGAACCAAACTATGATGATAATTTCAATATTTCGTTACATTCCATGGGTTGTAGTTAATTAAGTAAATGTTTGTTGAATGAGCATCGAAATTGTGGAGGCATGGTATCTTCATCTGCCTATTGTTTTTGTTTGAAATTTATGACGTTATATATATATAAAAAATTATGATTATGGAATAAAATTGTATAGTTTTTACTATTTCATCCTTTATTTTGAATGGGGCTGTAAGTTCACAATGCATGTTTCTTCTGCCAAGCACATGTTGTTTGCATAATTACTAATGCTTATATTGCATTCAATGCTTTAAATTTGCAGTTTCAAAGGATTTGATGTTTGAAAATTGCCATTGAGAAAAAAGAAGTTCATGAGTGGCTATGTTGATATGAAATGATGGAATGATGGAACTTTGTAAAGGAACTTTCACAGATGCTTCCCATAAAAATCCAGTTCATTTTGATAGAGCAGTTTTTTTTCAAATCCGACAATCAGAAACAAGAACTGCCCATCAAAATCCAATAATTGTGAGTAATCCAATCAAGACCAAAAGGGCTTTCTTTGTAAAAGCCCTTTTATAGACGTTTCCTGTTAAATTTGATTTCATATGGAATTGCAGTTTCAGATGAGATAAAAATGTAAAAGTTAACTTGAATGACCCAAAATGTTGACAAAAAATCACATTTAAAAAACAAAATATGGAAAACTTGCCAGAAAGACACGATCCATATCTTACATATGTTTATTAAAATATACAAAAGCCAAATGTAACTGTGTGTAGGTGCTTTTCTGGTTTTATCTTTATCAGACATTCTGGGGGACAAAACTGGAAAAAATGTTTTTTATGACCGCAAAAATTTTGTGGTGGTATTATGTTATGGGCATGTTGTTGTTCGTGGACAATTAGGTTATGTCCAATAAATTTTGTTCTATTATTTTGACTCATTTGAAATTTCAACACAATGATGCCCAATATAAAAATACAAATGCAAATATCCACAGAAAAATGCAACAAAAGTTACTCCACACATTCTTTGTAATTTACTTTTTTTGTATAAAAGGGGTCAAAATTTTGAAAATGTGATTTTTAGGAGATGAGAAGCACCTCAGTTAATTTCTACATTCATACACCAAATAAAATATATAAAATATACATTTCCTTATGAATGATCACCGATTAGCCAAATCTAAAGATAACTATCACAGAATTTTACAAAAATAAGTTGTAAACTGTTATCTTTCCAACATACATTCCTGTACCCGAAAATAATAGCATTCAACATGACCTCCCAGTTTGGCAAGAGGCGAGAGAAAACTTTAAAGGCCAATCAACAAGGAAATGCCAAGTCAATTAACATACCAAAGCCGAGAATAAGACAATGATCTTGTTTAATGGACCTTTCTTGCATGCCTCCTGTCAAGTCTTGTTTTATTAGGCACTAAAATTGGACTTTAACGTTCAGAAGACGGACTCCTCTCATTGATACAAAGTCTTAAGTGTCTTAAAAAGCGACATGATAAACAAAGTCTCCAAAATTGGAAAGGACAAGTCGATGACCAGGAAAACAGTAGAATGAGACAAAGACAAACATGAAAGGAAAACACAACACTAAAAACAGACACATCTTCACCTTTTTATGGAAACTACAAACCCAAACGAAAACTGAGGGTAAATTCGGATGATCCGAAAAGGAAAGCAGTTCCTACAACTTTCCTCGGCGTATTTTCTGTTTTCAAATCATGTGATTCTGGCATAGTCCAACATACATTAAGAAAACATTGTATTAAGCATTCGACAGAAAAGTGAAAATATCAAGATAACAACAGTAGAATTTGTAATTGAATGGATATAACGTCCTGTTTCAGCACCTGTATTGTGACATCGCCACAGTCTTCAGGAAAATTGTCATCTTCCTCTGATAAACGGATATTTGAAATCGTCAAATGCCATACAAATTTCTTAGCAACATATTGTTCCTGGAATCGTGTTCTGACAGCAGATTAGCGCGTCAAAAAGACCCTTGTAATGGATACAAACTCTTAACATCATATTAGCTGTTAGAGGCAATCTGATCTAGTCTTTCCTTAGTGTCTTTTTTGTCATTCAAATCAAGGTGAAACACATACCTGAATGATTCTGTTGCATTTTTTAAATAGACTGGATGTATTACTAAACCGGATATAGCACTGCTGCTTGAAGAGCATCATCTTTATAAGAGAAACCGAAAAATGTTTTGGCTGACTTCCGATCTGTCCTGTAGTAGCATTGAAGAATGTTTGCTTCCGATGAATGAAGAAGAAAGGGTGCCCACTGTAATGCCTTTCTTCTGAGGGGGACTCCCAACTACTGTCAATCATTTTAACATCTTAAATGCTTCTGGTTATTTATTGCTAGATTTGTGCTATTAGACAAAGTAAGTCACGCTTCTTCCAGTAAATGTATGTGTAGCCCCATTTAAAAAAACAACCAAATTATATATCGGACATTTTCATGAATTCTTTATGACCAATACGATCACAAGGCGACGAGTCGACATAACAACACCTGATTGCATCTATTCGATTATCGTTTAACAATGGTTACGGCGTTACCTAGACAAATCAACGTCTGTTCTATATAGACCAACCTGATCTCGACCTGATCCTATAATAGGAATTGTAGGGACATTCGGAAGTAGCTCGAATATGGCAAATTTTGCTTTCATCCAAAAATATCACAGAGGCGTCGATAAAACCCAAGATATTTACATGTTAAAAGTGCAGTTGCAGTCGTGAGCAAGATATTTATAGCTTAAATGAGACTGTGGTGTAGCTTTAAGGGGAGCATAGAAGACGGACCAGAGGACACGGACACCAAAGGATTTGCAAGTGGCTGACACGGCACCAGTATTTGGAAATAAACAAAAATAATATGTAAATAAATATAACAATGCAAATTAAATAATACAAAAACAAAAAATGTCAGAAGAATTATCAAATGTTCTAAGTTAGAACAGTGCCAGAAAAAAGACGCCGGGTTAAGCTCGATTCGTTAGATTTTACACCCTTTCTTCGTGTCAAAAGTTATGCAGTGAAAATCTTCTTTCCTCTGCCTATTGACAACACATTCTGGTGTTTGTTGCACAGTTGATGATCTACTGAATTCACTACAATTCATGGTTTTATTTAAAGCAACGTTATATTCCCCGTATAGATTGTAACCAAACGTTAACGTGAAATATTCCTATATTATAACACTTGACAGTACTGCACAAGTCGAAATTGTGTTTTTATTGTGCTATATTCTATCGTTGCAAAGGGTTTAGTGTGTTACTCTTTGTGTTCAGTTTATATTTGGAATTTTCCGTTTTAGTCTGATTTACGATATTTGTCTATCCGTCAAACTTTTAAGCGATCACATGTACTCGTCTTTAGCGAAGTAATGACCGGATAATAATGATCGCGTCAGGTTGCCACGGCGCCAATAGTAAAGGAGTCGCTTGATTTAAAATGCAGTCTGTATTCTCCAAATATCAGTCTCATGTACGTGGGACAGACTATATACAGGACATAGATGAATTACTTGGGATAGAGCGAAATGGTGTTATCCGGAAATGGTACGAGACCTGATTTTTAGGATTAAATCAGAGGTTTAAGACCCAGAAAATATACATGACACAAACAGATTACTGAGGGGAGAATAATAATTTAGCCTAAAATTTCAAATTGAAAATGAAAGAAATAAAATTCGTTATTGTACAACATAATTTACGACAAATGATTCTCATTTCGCTTAAGTCAGTTTCCTGGTATAAATTCTTATTTCAAATTCTCATTCGCTTGAAAGTTAGTTTCATGATATAAATTCCTAAGTCAATATGCGTTTTGTGCAAATAAATTCCAAAGTCAATATCCTTATATTAATAGCATATATATTTATGAAGACAGTTTAAAACATTACACCCCCTCTTCTTCCGAAGAATAGGAAGCGAACAAGGGGTAATTATCTATCTACTATCTCAATCCCTAACACTAAAATGCATAATTTTTCTCAATCTTTGCAATTTTTTTATCTAACACCTCCCTCCCCTTTTCCTCGCACCATCTTCCTGTTGGACCCTCAAAGATCCATGATATACTTAACCAGGTTAGCATTATTCGACATTGATCCTACTGTAGTGAAATTTGGGGTATATTTTCACATACAATTTGTCAAAGAACTTTTAGGTGTTCATTGTAAAACATCCAATGATGCTTGCAAGGCTGAATCGGGACGTATACCTCTCAAAGGTAAAATTTTATTTTCATGTTTCCAATACTTAGAACATATCTTAAGCCTCGAAGGTTCATTAGTTAAAGATATTTTCGAAACATGAACCAGTCATAGCCTTGGATTATTGTTATATTGATGAGTTTTGTATTTGTATTTGTGAAACCAAGCTGCCAATTAATGTAATTGCTTCTTCACCTTGCCAGTATACCTTCCAATGTATATAGATACAGGCTTGTTGTCATCGTTCAGATTGTCTGCTATCACAAAAATCTGAGTATATTATATTGTGTTCCGCTTATTCCTGCTTCCTGATTCTTCAAAATGCAAATGACTTTTTACTTCTTCATTGACTAGGAATTCCTCTGGTCAAAGATATATACCAGATGACTGAGGAGTAAATAATACGGCAATTAACTTAAAATTTCTTTCAACAAAATACAAATTGTCTTGATACAAATTAAGGAATTCCAAAAAGTTTTTTTTAAACTTAAAGCTTACCACCAGACATGCGTCAGTGTTTGATAGGGAAATTGATAACGGGCAGGGAAGTATTACTAGTATATTGACAATATAATTCTTTCATGATAATAAGCCAATTATCTAAGGGGATTTCAATGTCAAGTAATATATTCATTATATATATATTCATTCAAAATGTATCGAGGAAATTTTGGGGGTTAATCGAAAACAACAAATTCTGCATGTAGAGCCGAACTAGGCAGATTGAATATGAAGTCTGGAATAAGTTTTACTTGTATAAAATACTTTAATCACATTATCTCAGCTAAGAATACGCTGGTTCACAAATTTTTTCAGGCTACTAAATCTGCAAATAAATGTCTTGTAAAAATAACAAATTTTGAATCACTTAGGTTTTTCATATATATTACAAAGAGATAATTCTTTCAAGCCACTTTTACCATGTTTAAAACAAAGAATCATAGATCAAGGATTTCAAGAACAAAGATCACAAATTTTTAACTCTAATAAGTTAAGGTTTATAGAAATTTTTATAAAAACAACAGAAGTCCATATGTTGATACTTTAAAGAATATATCAGACAGGTCTATTTTAAGTAAACTTAGATTAAGTGCGCATTGTCTAGAAATAGAGAAAGTAAGGCACCAATTTGTACCTTTGAATGAAAGGAAATGTAAAGTATGTAATAATAATAGTATAAAAGATGAAAGCCATTTTCTTTTTCAATGTGAAGGATATACCAATTTAAGACCAACTTTTATTAAAAAGATAGGAAATATTTCATGCAAACTTTCTATTAAAAATTGATTCTTATTTAGATAGTGGTTCGTTTATTATACATCAAAGACTGTTTTGTACTCAAAAATAATATATTGGACAATCTACACTTGTAATTTGTTCATATAATACACATGTATCTCACACAAAGTTTAATTATACGATTATCATTGTACATTAGGCTTGTGCCATTTCATAACATGTGCTTGTGCCAATAAACATATTTGTATTTGTATATATAAAATAGTCCATTTCACCAAAACGAGATTTATGACAGTCTCACTAAAAAAATCTTCTAGAGAGAAAGAAAACTTCAGTAAACTTATTAGTAATATATATTTTACTAAGCCTGGATATTCACTACCAATTAGACCATTATTCGATTTGAAGTATTTCAGGATTTTTCTCGTCTTAATCACAAAAAAATAAATGAATACCAGAGCTAGGCCATTAACACTTCTTAAAAGAATTTTAAATATATATAAAAGAAATTGTTTTTTTTTGCAAATTCAATATAGAGAAAATACCTTTTCTTTACATCCCTAACCAACATGCACATGACATTAAGACTTGTTTTGTTGATACAGATATTAACAAACTTAACGCTTCCTTAATGTACACAAATATTAATATGGCATTTCATCCGTCTTGTCTTTCTTCACGTTTATTGACAACACAGTATTAAATCGTCAGACATACTATGTTTGAATTAAGACATCTCGTGTTGAAAGGCTTGATGTTTTATCATCAGGAATATCAACCTTAGCTTGCTTTTAGAAACTGCGAGTATTCATTAGAGAGATATCTTATTTTTGCATGTATTTTTGTTTGTATATTTATTGTAATTAAGGTAGTCTCTAGACGGATTTGGTGGATTTCTGTTTAATTTAAGTTCGTCGATTACTGCTTTTGTTTTCTTTGAATTTTTCCTTTGATTAATTGTTGTGGGAGAGAAGAATAATAAGTTAGCCTAGAATTTCAAATATCAAATGAAAGAAATAAAATTCGTTATTGTAAAACATAATTAACGACGACAACGATTCTCATTTCGCTTAAGTCAGTTTCCTGGTATAAATTCTTATTTCAAATTCTTATTCGCTTAAAAGTTAGTTTCCTGATATTAATACCTAAGTCAATATGCGTTTTGTGCAAATAAATTACGAAGTCAATATCCTTATATTACAAGCATATCAAATTATGAAGATAGTTTAAAACATTACACCCCCTCTTCTTCCAAAGATGAGGAAGCGGACAAGGGGTAAGTATCTATCTCCAATCTCAATCCCATCGACTTACCGTCTGCCACTATAATGCATAATTTTTCTCAATCTTTGTTCTTTCCAATTTCTTATATTCCACCTCCCTCCCCCTTTCCACCCACCATCTTCCAGTTTGACCCTCAAAGATCCATGATTTACTTTACCAGGTTAGCATGTGAAACCAAGCTGCCAATTGATGTAATTGCTTCTTCACCTTGCCAGTATACCTTCCAATGTATATGGATACAGGCTTATTGTCATCGTCCAGATTGTCTGCTATCTTATCAATCTGAGTATATGTACATTGTGTTCTGCTTATTCCTGCTTCCTGATTCATCATATTGCAAATGACTTTTTATTTCTTCATTGACTGGGAATTCCTCTGGTCAAAGATATACACCAGATGACTGAGGAGTAAATAATACGGTAACTAACTTCAAATTTCTTTAAACTATAAACCTGTCCTTTATAACATTTATTGTAAGTTTGTACAGACTCCAATACTAATTCTGTGTGATTTGTCCTCACCGCTGTCTTCCGAATAAGTCGCTTTTTTGGTCTTCAGTTCATTTCCCTTGTTACAAAGTAATGCCCTTTTCCTTGTGAATGACCATGACTTACGTTAAAGGTTAAGTTTTTTCTTCAGACAACGGAAGATTTTGATTATTGTATTTCTTTACCACTTGCTCGAGTATGCTGACGATTTTGAGCTTTTTCCAACGTTGTCATATAAACCAATACGCCATAATTCTGATCATAGGGATATATGATAATTAATTTGAACTTATTAAAAGATGGGGGTAATATACTTAACCAGAAAACGTTTTACTAAGTGATAATAAAGTTCAAGTCTTTGGTTTTACAGAAACTTTTAATAAAAATACAAATTACATTTGTATTCTTGGTTTTGAAATTGAAGTAAGATCGTTAGGGTACAGAAGGGTGAATTTCAAATTCTTTGTCTTTTGAAAGAAGATTGACTTTGAAAGCAACAAATTACAAATTGTCTTGATTCTAAATGCTTTTTTTAGACTTAAAGCTTACCACCAGACATGTGTCAGTGTTTGATAGGGAAATTGATAACGGGCAGGGAAGTATTACTTGTGTATTGACAATATAAGATTTTCATAATAATAAGCCAATTATCTAAGGGGATTTCAACGTCAAGCAATATATTGATAATAGTCCATTTCACACAAAAAAAGAGATTTTATGACAGAGAAACCTAGACAGAAAGAAAACTACAGTAAAATTTATAAATAATATATACTGTACTAAGCCTGGATATTCACTTCCAATTAGACCATTATTCTATTTGAAGTATTTCAAGATTTTTCTCGTCTTAATCACAAAAATGAATACCAGAAACCATTAATATTTCTTAAAAGAATTTTAATTATATGTAAAAGAAATTGGTTTTTAGCTAATTCAATATAGAGAAAATGCCTTTTCTCTACATCCCTAACCAACATGCACATGACATTACGTCGTGTTTTGTTGATACAGATATTAACAAACTTAACGCTTCCTTGTACACAAATATATATATGGCATTCCATCCGTCTTGTCTTTCTTCACGTTTATTGACAACATAGTATTAAATCGTCAGACATACTACGTTTGAATTAAGACATCTCGTGTTGAAAGGCTTGATGTTTTATCATCAGGAATATCAACCTTTGCTTGCTTTCAGAAACTGCGAGTATTCATTAGAGAGGTATCTTCTTTTTGCATGTATTTTTGTTTAGTATATTTATTGCAATTAAGTTCTCTCTAGCCGGATTTGGTGGATTTCTGTTTATTTTAAGATCGTCGATTACTGCTTTTGTTTTCTTTGATTTTTTCCTTTGACCAATTGTTTTGGGAGGGATTTTTTTATTTGGGGCGATTCAGAGCTTTTCAACAAAGAGTGGTATTCCACCATTGTGAATATATCTAGATTTTTAGGCTTACTCGTGGTTGGAGTGCAGTCTCTCTGACATTTTCACTACATTATTGTTTCACTTTCATATGTAAAGAAAAAGTGACCAAAAGATGAGTCATTTGTTCGCAAAATAAATAAAAGTTATTGTGATTGGTCAGAATTTTGACTCATAGCCTTCATTAAAAATATATATGATTGCTAAGGACTTTAAGGTAGTTTCTTGGGACCTGACTTTGAACTTGACCTCATTTTGTGGAACATAGTTAACAATTTTGCATTTCAGTTTTTTTCTACCGCTTAGAGTTTCGATATATTATCTAAAAACCTTCATTTTGGAGCGAAAAGGGATTCTTTTTGTCCAATAATATTGCCCAAATAGCAAAAATAGAGATCTGTTTTGGACACACATTTTTTCTTCATGACATCTTATCAGACATCTTTTACCATAGCTGAAAAATGTCGATAACTAGCAATAAACATCCTCACGACGTTTACATGTGACCTTGACAAATTTCAATGTACCATAGTAGTTTTTTTAGTTAAGGTCCCAGGTCTCTGTAACTGGTGGTTTTTGAGGAGAAATAGTTAACAAAGTGTCCGTTAAAAAATACTACGTAATGGATTAAAAATATCAATTTTTAAATATTCATATCCTTTTAAGTGGAAAACTATGTGATTTCTAAGGACATTTAGGAGGTTGCTAAGGATTAAACTTTTGACCTTGCTCCATTTTATGTTGGCACTTGACCATACTTCTAATTTTAGTTTTAAGTTTTTACTGAATTAAATGATATATTGATTGATTGATTGATTGTTGTTTAACGTCCAGTGGCAAATATTTCATGCATATTCAGGACGGAAACAA
>JAULBM010305805.1:0-14454 GCA_032357055.1 Geukensia granosissima
GGACACAATTTTGAAAGAGGACCACCCAAGGACCATCCCACCAAAGTTTGGTCAAAATTGGCTGAGCGGTTTCAGAGCAGAAGATTTTTTTGTAATTGTGAACGGACGACGGACGACAAGTGATGAGAAAAGCTCACATGGCCTTTTAGGCCAGGTGAGCTAAAAACTGCTTAAACCGAAATTTAAAAGAAATCTGAAATCTGTAAATCACCCTTTTTTCACATATTAAAGCCATTATTAAGGAAAATGTGGTTACATGATCAGTTATGCTTTATATGTTAATTGAAAGGTAATTTACAGTATCTAAAGCAAATTTTATTGCTTCTTTTTCACACATGGGTTTGGTAACTTGGCTCAAATAAATTAGGGTTAGGAGTAATACTTTCGCAAAAATGGCCAATCAAAATCATTTCTCATTGATATATTGGGCCCATTCCATGCCTTGTATATGCCTTACTTAATAAACATAAGATTTAAGCCATATAAGAACCCTTATGTCGAGCAAAAAAAGTTACCCCTTTAACTCTTAACTGTGCCAAGTGGGTTGCTTTCTGGAATGACAATTATTGGGAGCTTTACCACATGATGGTACCACTACACAAAACAAGATTCTTCTCTCATTTCTGGGTAATGGTGTTATACTACTACACAGTAAAAAATGTTGTTATGCCCATATCAAAAATTAAGATCTTGAGGTCTTAACTAGGCCTTTAACAAGGATAGAATCCCACGCCTTTTGACGAGCTCTAAATCGTCATACCAGTACCTTTAAAACAAAGTGCAAATGCTAATTGACTATCGAAACACTTAAATGTTAACACTTAAATGTTAATAAATTTAACAATGCAAATGTAATAATAAAAATGACACGAAGACATTTCAATGGTCTAGAGTACTGGCTTGGGACAGGATCGTCAAATATGCGGCGGTTTTGCCTAATTCGATGAAACTTAACCCTCCAATTTCATCTCGTGACCAAGGGAAAACTTGTACAACAACTGTATAAATATATGCTGTATTATATATATCAATTTATCTTGCGTAAAGACAACAAGGTAATGTATTCCTGACAATGCTGTCATCCATAGCCCAACATTCAAATCAATATTTAGTCATTCTCTATTAGTGGCTTCTGTCCTGTTACTCTTGTTCCAATCCGCATATATTCATGATTAAACTTGGTCAACCAGCTCGAAATAACAACCGTATTTTTGAAGTGATAAACACAACCCTTTGTCTAGTGAATATTGTGTCAGAACTGAGTCTGAAGCAATGGTCACACAAGTTTAAGACATGCGGAAAGAATTGTAAATAAATAGTCGATAGACTGTGGTTGTTTTACTGATACAATTGATGAATTAAAATGACAGCCCCAATTATAGAGAAATAAAATGGATGCCAGTATAACTTAAGAAGAAAATTTGGAAAAAGACTTGTGAAAAATAATGGAATTTTATAGAAGAAACAGCTTATGTACAAAGAGAAGCAATCCTGTATTGAACCTAGCAAAAATCGGCTTGGGTAATAAAGGCGGTTAAATCATTAAATTTTGTAATTTCGATTGTTTAAGGATATGTATTTCAGTCTTTATTGTTATCGGTCAAAATTCGTATAAAGACATATTTTATCATGCTATCTTGTAGCTATTTTAAAAGTATTTTAGTAGCATGAGTATAGGCGTTATATTTAACTTTCTTCATGATTTTTGTGATCATTTAGTGCACTATGAATCTTATGTTTAATTTTGCAATTTTTTATTTGTATGTACTCTTTCGTACTTTGTTCTGTGTAATCTAAAAACTAGAAAGACCAACGAAACCGCATTGTTTGAACATTTCAATATAACTATATATATTGTGGATACATTGATTCTGTTATGTCTTTGGATAATATGGATTCGATTAATTTGCTAAAGACTTCTATTCTTTTGAGAGAAATAACCGTAACTTCATTATTAAGCTTGTAATATTCGTATTTAACATGGCTTTGACTATTGAATACAATGCCTTTATATGACGCTTTTTACAACTGGTTTTAACTTAAATCTTTATTTATCCTAATACACCAAGTCTAGAATACCCAATTCGAGAGATCGAAAGTGCATATTCAAAAAAGACAAAACAAATTATATACAATCTTAAAGTTCAATCTAAAACAAATAGGACCAAGGCTTGCAATCCACAGACTCCTTTACAAAACAGGAAATGTAATCAGGTGCTCCGGAAGAGTAAGCATTCCCCGTCACAAATCATGCTGTCAAATTCGAGATCGCAAATTGTGTCAAATCTGGTAAGGATTCCACGATCTCATTTATGATAAACTTGACTGTAGAAACATCAAGCTTCAAATGACGTTAGTAGGTTTATGCCGCTACAAAAGGCTAAATTTAATGTCCCTATCCATCACTCCCTTTTTCCAGTGGAGGTAAAAAACCGTTGCCCTGTTGTGTCCCATCCCAGCCCTTTTTCGATATTGATAACTGTTGAACTTGTTCTCGTCCTGAATATGAATGAAATATTTGTCACTAGACGTTAAGCAACCATCAATCAATCAATCAATCAAATGGCGTTAACTTAAACCTCATTCAGGACCTGTCAAAATGTATTTGGAATCTTTTATCTCGAATTATATATGTGTGATCACAGTGCGCAGAATTCCTCTGTTATGTCATTGATTTTTTACAAAGAGATCCATCGACTAATTCACTGATATGTACTTGTATTGAAACCCCATTGTGCAATACTTATATTAGTTCGTACAGATCCCTAATTCTTGTTTAAACACGAGAATGTTATATCGTATAATTTTACAGAAATTTGCTGCATTTCTAAAGCAATGTAAATACGGAAAGTATTCGAAAATTATTGCACTTAGTAGTATTCCCTGCTGCCGGATTTTGCTTCCTATTTCGATTTGTTTGCATTTCAGTGCTTCTTTTGCTATTTTGGATCATTGACTTCCTGTAACTCGGTTCTAATGACCAAAGGTTACGCCTTGAAATGTATATATAGCATACCAAAGTTTTCCATATTATTCAACATTGTTTATTTAGTATTTCAAAATGCATGGACATATCTCTTCAAAGGTTTACAGCACATTTCTTTGTGCTTAGCTTATAATAGATTAAGTGATTATTGAAGTCCATTACACCATAAATGGAGAGTGCAAAACCATCCGTTTAAACGAAAAACATGCCTTTAAGATGGAACACAAAGCACGTTCTATAAAATCATCCTTTGAAGATTTTGATAACGAGCCATATCAGTCTTTGTTTTTTACTACAAGAGTTAAATCTAACACAGTTTGTTTAAATATGTTTTTGTCACACCACTTTCCCTTGTTAGGGGGCGCCGGGGTATAGAAAAGGCCGTTCGGTGTCTCCGCCTGCAGGCAGATGAAATAGTTTGCTCTGTTTCTCCGCCAGGAGGTACCGAGCACCTCCTAAAGTGGCGCCCGTTGGTTGGGTGAGATGTATTGATTCTCAAACCGTCTCGGACGGGAACGTTACCGCCATGTCCCTTGTTGAGAAACTGCCACGCTCTCAGTACGTCAAAGATCCCTTTGCAACAACTCGTAATGAGCGGTGCGTAGGTGTCCAGTTACTTAGGCTACATTCCCCCCCCCTACCCAAGCAGTCTTTTAAAAGGGGCGTTCCTGGTTGTTGGAGATGTATCACTCCCTCTTATTGGATACTACATAAAATATAACTTTACAATCCGTTTAGAGGGAGACATTAAAGACGCCCCGTGTTAAGGAATTGCCACGTTCTAAGCACTTATCAGGCCATTTTGAGTGGTAGGTAGACGACCAGTTGAAAAGGCTAAATTTTCCGCCATTATCCAACCCGTAACTTTTCCAGTGGCAGTTCCTCCCTTACTAGTCCCCTGTTCACAGTCTACCTATTGCTTTATTGTTTGATAACTTGTTATAGTCGTAATATGGCTGATATATTCCCCTTTAGGCGTTTTAAACTAGCAACCAATCCAACAATCAATCAATCTGTCAAGTTGTCTCTGTGTTTATTCTAGTATTCCATCCACTTCAACATATATTTTATAGTTCTAAGCAGATGTCTTTATAAATACCTGGCATACTGTGATCCATTGAAAATTTCACTAGTCTTACTTCAATTGACACACAATGTGTAATATTATTACAAACTTAAACAGATTCATTAACACGTTTTATTTTTAAAAATCATGTATCTTTTTCTGTCAAATGTTAATGTATTTTTCTAGTATGATATACCACAAATTTCTTAATTTTCTAGTGCAGTATATGTTTTTACTTCACCTCGTTACACTTTTTTCGAAATTGCAATAGGCGTCACATAGCAAAACATGTTACAAGAGCGAATTCTTTGAGTTGCCTCCCTTTGTCTGTATTAATTATACATATAATAGGGAATGCCTTACCCGACAGTAGAAGCCCTTTTTCGACTAGCACTTTTATTAAATTAATTTTCTATATGAGAAGTCTTCATTAAAAGAATATTAGCTAATGATACTATTAAAAGAATATTAGCTAATGATACTAATTTCCAATTTCAAAATTATATAGGAACGCATTGCTTTTATTATAGAAATTTAGGGTTGACAAGTCCTCGAACAAGTTCCGCAACATTTTGCCTCATTTTTTGTTCTTTCATGCAAACCATTTGATGTTTTAAATTTTATTCCTGTGATTTTAATTGTCTGGTCAAAAACAAAAATTTTGTCTATCGCCATTTGTCGTTTTCCTACAACATAATAATAAATAATAATTTTACAAAATTTGGCTTGTATAAACAGCACTAGAATTTTTTTACTAATCTTGTTCAGACAAAAATCCCAGCCCCAAAGATCAAATGGTCGCCGCCTTTTTTAAATTTTACGTACTATTCTTTATGTAGCAATCACCCCCTAGGGTGGTCGGGGTATAGAATTAGGCCGTTCGGTTTCTCCGCTTGCAGGTTAAACTCCAGCTAAGTGAAATAAATTAACAAACAAAAAGATTTTCGTGATACAGCTACCACTTGCAGTGTTATATTACACATCATGTACTCGCTACATACATTCGTCCCTGGTTTTCCCCATATACCCTTGCAAACTTGTAAATAACTTATCGTTTTTCTTACTTAGTATAAGTTGTTGTTGTTTCCTATATTTGCTGTTGTTATAATTGTACTTGTAACTGCTGTTCTCATCTTTTACGTTTATATTATGATTGTATGGAGAGGACCAAAGTAAGTTGTTATAACTTGTGTCCGATCCCATCGTTGTTTTTGACAATAAAATATGTTTAAATTAACTATGTGGAAACAAGACAAAGCAACAGGCGAAAGATTGGCAGATGGCTGTAGATTTAGGCAAGTAGCTGCAGTTTCCTGATATTGTACCAACTAACCTAAGACCTGACATGGTTCTATAGTCATCAGGAATTAAAAAGATATTAATGATAGAGCTAACAGTTTCTTGCGAGGATAGGTGTGGCGAAGCAAATGACGGAAAGAGGGAAAAGTATGACGAACTTTTAGCAGAATGTAGAACGAAAGGATGACAGACATGGAGCTTACCTGTTGAGGTTGGCTGCAGAGGCTTCCCGCACAGTGTGGAGGTTGTTTTCAGCAGTAGGAGTTACTGACGGAAACAGAAGACCAGCTATTCAGAAAATGGGACAAGCAGAAGAGAAGTTATCTTGCTGGAGACAGTAGTAGCTGGAAACCCACCACCAATGCGAAGTGTCTGATCATCACTGCGGACCCCCATCCTAAATTCCAATCAGAATCATATAAATGAATCAACGATTCAAATGTTTGAAACATGTTTAAGGTACACGATAAAGCTGAATAGTTCAGAGCTTCAAAACCATTTATTATAAAACGCACTTTTTCGGAAACATCGTTCCGTTCAGAAAAAAAAACTTTCCTGATGGTAGAGATTACATATTTTAATTCAATTAGATGAGAGCTGCTAGGTTCAGTTATATCTCCGATGAGTTCTATCTCTAATTATGGACTTCACAGCTCTAATATAAAATATTAAAAATATTTAAATCATACCATGTAGAACTTTAACACATGATCATGTGTCTTGTAAATCAGAACTACCATATAATTGCAGAATTGCATGTAATGATTCAACAATTTGTAACTAAGAAGTGGTCTAGAAATAGAAAAGAAATGGTGAGGACTAAGATGGTGCAAATTTACAATACAGGGCCGGTATTTTTTGCTTTTGCTTGTCGTAAACTTGTGATCATTGGATGTTTTGTTTTCATTGTAGACCTTATATGTATTTTGTAGGTAAAAGATTCCAAGAACAAATATTTTTTACAGTTCATATGGCATTAAAATACAAAATTACCAATGTTAAATAAATAGGGAAAATTTAGGTATGCTATATGTACAAATGTCATACCGATTCAATAGCGCCTGCTCTGGTAAGTATTGTTGTAGGCTAATTGTCGCCCTTTAAAACGAGAAAAAGGTTTAGGTTTTGACTAAATAATTTTGCGTTAAAATTCTTATTACGTCCTCGTACGTTGATAAAGAACATTTAGTGTTTGAAATATTTATTCATTTTAAGTGATTCGCCATCCTCACTTATTTACATTTCATTTATTGTGATTTACCATCATTACTTATATATCTATTTCATTCATTGATGGCTGTGAGGTCGTTGATACAAGTACGAATTCTCAAGTAAAAAAGATCTGTGAATACACACGCGAAATCGGTCTCAGAGATCTGAGTGGAAAACATGACCAATATGTTGTCGTCCCGCCGATAAAGCCACTAACAACATTGTTTTTGGTTGTAAATCATAGTCTACACTACATAGACTGCTTAATAAAGGAATTAGGTATTGACAGTTCACTTGGCAACCCAACATATACCCCAAAGACACTTACCAGAAAAGAAATCCTTGACAATCATCGGTGGTCAGTTTTGTCTTCTTTTGGAATATAAAAAGAAGAATTCGATCTTCCTTCACTTTACTGGATTCCAAAGTTTCACAAGTCTCCTTACAAGCAACGGTATATTGCGTTTCTGCCAATTGCTCCACAAAACCTCTTTCAAAGTTACTGACATTTATTTTATCAGCAGTAAAAAATGGGCTTTAGAGTTTCTGTGAAACAAGACATTCTAGTAGTGGCGTAAATCAAATGAGGATTCTAAAAAAAATCCAAAGATCTGTTAGAATGCCTCCGATCAAGGACCCTCACCTCTTGCAATAAGATCAAAACATTTGATTTTTCCACCGTGCATACATGTACTACTATTCCCAATCAAAACTCAAAGAAAAATAAAGAGCTTTAGTTCACCTATGTTTTGTTAAAAAATGGCAAAGTCAGATACAAATATCTGGTCCTAGTGCGGGACAAACCTTATTTTGTTGTTACATGTAACCACTCTGATTCTAACAAAAAGTATTCAGAAGATGACATTTGCGGAATGCTAGATTACTTGATTGACAACATTTTGTAATGTTTGGCGGGCGTGTGTTTCAACAGACTTTTGGCATTCTAGTGGGGACCAAGTGTGCACCCCTTCTCGCTGATTTATTCCTTTATTCGTATGACGCTGACTTTGTACAGAGCCTTCTATAGAGAAAAGAGAAAAAGTTGGCTTAAACGTTTGGTTTAACGTTCCGCTATATAGATGATGTCATTTGACTGAATAATTTTTGATTTGGTGACTATGTTGACCTCATCTATCCCATTGAATTTGAAATCAAAGAAACTACAGAAACAGAAAGGTCTGCTTCTGACCTAGACTTACCCCTAGAAATTGATAGTAAGGGCGGGTTAAGAACAAAACTTTGCGATAGAGATGACTATGATTTTCCGATTATAAACTTTCCGTTCATGTCTAGCAAAATTGCAGCCGCAACTGCATACGGAGTGTATATTTCTCAATTGATGCGCTACTCCAGGGATTGTGCTTCCTATCAGGATTTTATTGATAGAGGGATGCAGCTGACAAGAAAGCTACTGAGCCAAGGGTTTCTCAGGGAAAGATTAGAGTCATCATTCCGGAAGTTTTTCGGTCGCCGTCATGATTTGGTTGACCGGTATACGTAGGATATATCCATTTTACAGATGAGAATGGATTTCTTCACAATGTCATGAATACAAATCCGTCCTTTACCGGTTTTGACTAACAACGATTGTGACTATACACCGGTTTTGACTACTGGGTCACACGACGGGTGTCACTAGTGGAGCAGGAGATGCTTACCCTTCCGGAGCACCTGAACTCACCTTGGTTTTTGTAGGGTTCGTGTTCGCTTTAGTTTTCAGTGTAGTGTTGTGCGTTGTATGTGTGTCTTTCGTTTCATTTGTTGGCCATGGTTTTGTCTGTCTTCCGACTTCACGACTTCTGTCTGCCCCTTTGGTATCTCCGAATTCCTACCTAATTCTAACCTACTTTAAGTGATTTGTCATCCTATCTTATTCAGTTCGGTGTGGTTGTGTTAGTCTCTAGACACATATATATAAAATCGTTGCATATTTACTCATCCTAATTTGTTGAACAAGCTTAAGGCCATCGGAGAGACCTTTTACATTTTTTACAGATTACAAAAGTTTTTGACCAGTTCAAGATAGGCTCAATTCCATATTTTTTCTGACATTAATTTTAGTGTTAAAGCACCTATTAATAATACGTATACCCAATAAATGATTTGAGAACCAATAAAAGTATGGAGAATAATAGGAAAGCGAAGAAAAAATTACTGGTTTTATAATAATCTAAAGTAAATGAAATTTTTAAGAATTATTTTTAAATATAATTCAATTAAACTATGTCTAATAAGCGAGCGAAGCGAGCTCTTCATGGTAGAAAGTTAAAAAAAAAAGAATGATTGCCTCACGCTATGATGAATGTAAAACTGTCGGAATCTCGCTAGACTACAAACAAAATCAACAACGTTGTCGGAATGGAGAAGACCCTGATGCGGAAAGCACATTTTCTACTTCTATGCTCGCTTTTTTAAGGTTGCAACTTTCTCATATTAATATCCTTACTTCCCAGTCTTCGTAACATCTCTTTTGGAATGTAAGTTTTATGGATGTCCAGACAAGTTGATATTAATTTACATGATTGTGATGTCAAACACTACATTAAACCAATACAATTTTGTATAACTTTGTGTGAAAGTTCAGATTTTTTTTCAAAAGGCAGTTTAGTTGCATGGGAAGATATAAGAACATTTTTGAGTGTATAGATAGAAATTCAAGTCTCCGTAATAGGAGATAAAGGTATGTGAATGCCCGTTATTATTTGATTATCATGTATTGTGTACATAGTAAACATGACCCAGAGATTTCCTAATGGAGTTTAATAAGTAAATTAAAACACAAATATTTACATGCCATTTGTTTCGAAATGTCGGGAAAACCTCAGATGAAAAACTAGGTACAACAAAACACTCTAATATGCTGATCATAACGATCAGCCTGCTTATCACAGATCTAATCAGGGTTACAGCAGCAAAACACATTATTTAAAATAAACTTGTCATTTTTATTAACTACATGTTGAATTTGTCTACACTTTCAAAGGAACACTTGGAGAAAAGAATGTGGAGTCAATTATTTTTACATTATATCTGTCATTTAAAACTATAACCTTACTGCTGATGATAGATTTAAATGACCCCTCACAATTGTTGCGAGATAACAAAATTCTACATCCAAGGGCTTATTCTTTAGAGTGAACTGGACTTTTCTCAAAAACGCAAAGAAAATAGAGAGCAAGAACTACATAATTTTAAATTGAATTTCTCGGAAAAAATTAAAATAGTTAATATATATATTCAATTTAGTACTATTTTTTCTGTCGTCAGTATAAAATACTGCCTGGTTTAGGTGTTCCATTTCAGCAAAGGTTATGATGAACCTTTAGCGGATTCCTTCTTTATAATCAAGGTTAAATTGTGTCCGAACGTTGTAGCTATCAGTTTCAAGATATTCGAATTTGTCATTAAGCTAACAGTCGTTAGAGGTACTTAACGCATCTTTTAATTTAGTTAAAAATATTAAGTTTTCTTCAAAACATAGAAACACATATTTGCTATTATTTGAATAAGATTTAGATCTAATAAAAACCACACCTTTATACTTAGCAACTTGTACAAACTAAATTTATATTTACATTGACATTATCGAAAGTACTTTTAAGAAAACAAAAATGTGAATAATTAGAATACAGTATTCCAGCAATATGTTTTTTATTATTCTTCAGCTGATCATTTAGAAATGTATTTCCTTGTTTTGTTTTTTTTTGTTTCTAACTTTTAATAAAAACTGTTGTCATATATAAAAATTGTATCTGTGGTGAACTAACTTGAATGCTAACATATAGTTAACTGATATTGATGTTAAACTTTATTGAACAACAGAATTTGACGCAGTTGTTTGTTGACTGACAAATAATTTGTCCTCAGCTTAACAGGTTTGAGTTGGCGGAAAAAGTAAACAAATATTTCCAAAGGGCAGGTACACATTGAATATTCGACAAAATCGTAAGTTTAGTTGCAACTGGTCCAAATGTTCAGTTGGATAGTATTAAACAGTGGCTATTTTGATAAAACGGACAGAGGCATTTTAGGACGACCGAAGAATGGCAAATGATGAACTCTCACGTTACCCTTTTAAAACTATTTTTGATTTAAAACAACCTTTCGAAAATACCTGAAAAAATCAGGATTGTAAACAAAAATTACATTTTATATCATGTACTCGTAAAATAAACATACCAAAATATTAATTTTATTGAAATAAAAACTGCGGAATGGTTGTGTATGCTTAAAATGTATCAGTATAAATAAATATATGTACATATGAGGAAACTCTCACCTCTCCCAAAGGCAATCTCAATATCTACAGCTTTTATATCTCCAGATAGGTCCTCTTCAAAATTTAAAGGAATGACCTCACTCCACATTCGAAATGCCATAGTAAGACTAGCTCTTTGTTCCTCAACTGGTATTCTGGTACTAAACCCAGTCTGCAACAATCGCCATCGAATGTTACTTTTTGTAAATTTTTGACCATCACGGATTTTCCCACCGTTGTTTTTCGTTTCGTTTATAGAGATGTTTATCGATCTTTTTTGTCGACTAGGTTGCAACCAAAGTGGATCTTCATTTTTTAGTTTATTAATATGATCTTTTAAGAAATGTTTCCGTCTTATGGCAGAATGTTTTCTACTTAAATCGCCTAAAATAGATTTAAATAATAAAGTTTTGTGGGCAGTTCTTTTCCATCGTCTTTTATTTTCTTTGTTATGTTTCGGAATATTCGAAAATTGGTTAATATCTGTGAAAAATTTTAATTCATTAGTATCTACTGGTTCTATATCTGGATTATTATCACTGTCCGAATTTCCACACCGAGAAGTACTCATAAATTTTCTCGTTTCCTCGTCAACTACACCCGTCTCAGGTAACTTGTATTTCTTTTGATATTCCTTAATTGCTGTTTTGATTTCGTCATCGCTACAACTCCTGCTATTGCCCTCTCTTACAAGATAATTCTGCGAGGAGTCTGTCGACCGCCTTCTTCTGCGTCGACCTACCTTGCACCGTAAATATCCATATTTTTCCAGTTGCATCTGTAAAATAGATATATACATTCCTGTTAAATATGCAGCAATAGAAACAAATCATAAACAAACAAAGAACACATGTTATACGTGTTCTTGTCTAAGGTATGCACTTTGTTAAAGCATACACTACATTAAAGATTTGTTTAACAGACATTCTGCAATTTAACAGGTTGCGTAATATGCACCGATTCTTCTGTAAGCAGTATGATAAAATGAAAACTTTATTTAAACGTATGAAATGGTCACCATCAGACAGTGGGAAGTTGCGGTCAGGCCAGAAAAAACTCAGGAATCTGAAACACCATTTGAGATATTAAATGGATGCATGGTTTTGTCACCAATATTTCAGGCATACAAAACGGCAGCGTTGTTTAAGATACAATGGAAAGTCAACAAGACGCATCTTTACCTAGCAATCAGCATCTTTATGCACTATTTGAAGCAGTTGGGTTGAAACAGCATTAACAATGGACCTGGTACCCGGAAATATAAATTTTCGTGATCGAGTCAACGTACAGACTTTTGTTGAATGTGCTAAGCAATGACAGCAATGGCAGAAAAAATGCCTGTATAGTTATGTAAATCTAGTAACTTTTTAAGATGTATAGTTTTGGTTGCTACCCCTTCAACCAGGTTCTGTCTTATCCATTTATTGCATCCCACCGCGCCATGCAAAGAATTCCAATTATTGTGTATTTTTGAACTAGGTTTAAGGTTCTCGTCTTCGAGGCGAGCTCTGAGTCGTTGCCATCTTTACATTGCCGTTTATTTAACACGCATTTTCTGCATCAAGAATGCTGAGAATGAGTGTATTGGAATTAACCCGGCCATAATCACATGTTCATTTATTGGTCATCGACTAAAATCAACAATATCGAGAATATCTTGCACATGCAGGTATGCACATCATCAAAACATCGTGATGAAAACCAAATGCAGCCGACTACAGCTATCAGTTGTTAGATAAAGGTGTTAGATTGATGAGTAGGAAATACACAGCTTCTAATGAAGCGATAAAACTACGATACGTGGTATGAAGCAGTGCATTTAACTTTGTTATTTATTGGGTGGGTGTCGTCCAGCTTACAACAATTGCAATGGTTGTGGTCATCTGTTCAACATCGCCAAACAAAAAATAAAGAAAGCTTGATAACGTTCAGATTTGATTAATGTGAATAATATGTCAGTATATGACCTTTAGTATGATCGTTTATGTTTTCAAAGGAGGCAGTTTGGCTTCATTCGGTGAATTCTTTATTTTTATACTGATATGTTAACATCTACCATCATCATTTCGTATCAGGATTATTTGACATTGTTTGGTAAAATATGTTTTAGCCTCCGTGCAGTAATTATAAGCCAGAGAAAGTAGCTTTCTGACAAAAAAAACAAAAACAAAAAAACAAAAAACAAAACTAAATGAAAAAATTAAAATGGATATAGTAAATAAACAGCAATCAACAATACATGAAATGTTATGAAATACAAGGCATGTGAGCAAACTTTTTATTGAAAATTTGAAAGTCACAGTGAGCCAGTATCCCACATTTTACAGCTACATATGCCTTTTATATGCGGGAGTATCAATAAATCATAATATACAACAACTGTTTAGGTATACCTACTAAGACAATATGAAAATGATAGTTTCACGACAAATCACCGCGGTACGGTACATGTGAACTTCATGAAAATGTATTATAACAGTGCAAATATTATATAAGATCAGTTACCACCCAATATTTTTATGACCGAGTTTACAAGTTTGTTTTACTCATAAATATGCATTCAGGTATTTTGTTCTTAGTCTACTTTACTGCCTTATATATATGAATTAAAAATCAAAGTGCGCCGTTATTGGACCTAGATTGTACAAAATAGACGTTGTGATAAGAAGACGTATTACTATGTACTCAAGTTTTAATGATAAGTAATACAAACGTAATATTGACACTATAATGACATCATATATTAGTGTAGAAACGACTTAAATCTCCTTTTTGACCCATATTATACTATCAAACTCTTAATGGTAGCACAGTACTATACAGCTGACTTCAACAAGTTTTACAAAGCATTTGCTTAAAAGATGCAAACTTGTAGGTGAGAGGTACCGATTCATTTCTGAAGCCTTATACAGCGACATTCATGATGAATAACAACAGTAAAATAGCAGTTCTTTGAAATTTTCAATCCTTCTTCTGGTCTGTATAAAATTATTTAGTTTTTCATTTACATTAAAACATACCCATTTTCTCGTAAAAAATGGCGTACAGGTAAATTCAATAGCAAGGTTATTTACAGACTTTTATTATATTAGATCTGGCATAATTACATATTGCATTTATAAAAACAATGTGGATTGCAAAGGGCAGTATTCATAGTTATCACTAAACATAAGTGGAAATATGTGCTTGTTCGGCCTTGAAAATAACAGGAAGGTAAGCCACAATACCAAACCTGGGAAGGAAAGCTTATAATTCAAAACAATTGTAAACTGAGATGATAAGCAACTCAACACCAAAGAGTTGTTAATTTTGAAATATAAACATACAATTCAAAGAAATGTAAACTGAGAAAGTGCATTTATAAGCCCAAACTATCACATGTGTAAATTGGAACGGTAAGCCCACAATACTAAACAAATAACAACTGGGAAAGTAATCTACAGATACAAAAGACAGGGTACCGCATTGGTAGGAGTGTTCTTGGTGATTCCTTGGAGAGGAAGATCAACTAAAATTAACATTGTATCTTATATTTTCGTATATTGATTGATTGATCGTTGTTTAACGTCCAGTGGCAAATATTTCATGCATATTCAGGACGAAAACAAGTTAAACAATAAATCAATATGTAGA
>JAULBM010305816.1:0-14454 GCA_032357055.1 Geukensia granosissima
CTGTAGCCAGGGCAGGGGGTTTCGAGGAGTTAGGACGAACCCCCCCCCTCCCTCTTGAAAACCAATAAGCACCATTAAACTCGCAATTCAGACTGAAGTCTGACTATTAAAGTCTAAAATCCAGGACTTTCTGAAATGAAAAAACAGTGCCAGGTAATGGTCAGATGGAAGGATTTTGCACCATATACCCCAGACCCTGGCCGTGAAGTCGCTTTACCAGTCGACGTAACCCCTCCCCCCTTGAACATTTCTGGCTACGGGAATGCAAATAATGTCAGAATGTATTGTTCTTTTTTTTTGCAATAGGTTAGGTTGATTGTTGTGTTTTGTGTATAGTTTCACATTTTGTATTTCGGGGCCTCTTACAGCTTCCGTTATGGTGTGGAGCCTGTTTCATTGTTGTATGCCGTAATGGGACCTGTAGATTTGAAATTCTACTGTCATTTGGTGGATGACTGTCTCGTGGACAATCACGCCACATCTACTATTTTTATATTCGGTGAATACACTATATCTATACTTACTGACTGAATTCCATCAGGTATGTCGTATTCAATAATTATGGTGTCAGTTCCTGGATAGCCCGGTAAATATTGGTTAACGATTCTGTATGACATCCAACCGTATGGCTGGTTACCTAATGGTACACCATAAAACTCTTTACAATTCGGACACGATGGAGAAACGTCTTCAAAATACTTTTTGATGCAGTCGGAGCAAAATGAATGCCCACACTTCTGCAAAACTCGCTTACAAGACTCATCTTTCGTGTTCTGACAAATACTGCAGAAGAATGGCTGCGGAGGTGTTTCCGGTGAAGGATTTGTTTGTTGCACCTTAGTCGGTTGTTTTCTCCTTTGTCGACGTTTGATTTTGCGCTTTGGTTCAAAATTTTTGTGATCAAGCGGTGTCTCGTCAACACTTGATTGAGATAATGTTCTACGTACTGGTCTTCCAGTTTCAAAGTCATATTCCAGTGCTTCTTCGTCAATCTTTACTGTACGTGGTCTTTTCTTATTGCTTATTGTTTTGAAATCCTCTTTAGATCCCACGTAATATTTCCATATACTTTCTTTCTCTGGAAATTTATCAACAGATTTTATATAAGTTAATCCCTCTTCACTACATTCAGATGAGATTATAGAATCTGTCCTAGGGCTATTATTAGGATAATCGTCATACCTGCTGTGTCCCTCCATTGTACCGTTCGAAGTTGCATTCTCATTTCGATAAAAAATAGTAGGTTTAATTGTATCTTCTGAAGTTATATCATTTCTTTGTCCATTAAATGTTGACGCTGAATCTGCAGACATTACATTATGAGGCAACTGTAACGGTCGTATGGTATCTTCTCGGGTAATGTCTATATCTTGATCAGTTTCTACTTCCGGTAGATCTGTCTGTTCTTCCCCGATTATTTCTGATTCATTTTCTGCTTCCTCGGCAGTTCGCAGCTGAATAACCTCTTTAAATCCTTGAAGTGATGTCATTAAAGTGTTTTCTACAATCTGATTAGATGCTAGAAAATGTAAGTGTGTTACTGTATCAGACTCGAACGCCATCAGCCAAAGAAATACGTTATTTATTATTTTCACATGGGTTTCTACGTTCATCCCTGGAATACAGAAAATTATGGAAATTATGTTAAAGCATGGTCAAATTATGGAAATTATGTTAAGGTATGGTCACTTATTCAAAATGAACCATTAAAAAATTATGAACCGTGCATGTTGTTGATAGATTGATTGATGGATTGAATGGTGCTATACGTCCAGCGGAAAATATTTCATGCATATTAAGAACAAGAGCATATTGATTATGAGCAATGATGAATGTAATCTGCTTTGTTCTATAAACAAACACGCTGAGCCGGATTTTTAACATTCTAGCTCACGAAAGCAACAGTTCGCAGGAAGACATGCCCTTCAACCTAGACATATTATTCTGATTCTGGGTCAACCAGTTTTTACTCTTACTCCTAAGTTCTGCATGCTTAACGAAGAAGCAGCAAATACAAATTTTCATGTCTTTGTTTTGACCCGGCCGTGGATCGATCCCACGACATTCCGTACTCGAAGCGAGCACGCTAACCATTGTTCACCACCAAGGCGCTTGTGTTGTTGAAAGTGCATATTTTACTGTCTGTAATAAACCTGTTCCTATAACAAAAGCTTTGTACTGTGATTTCCTATAAGTATACCCTGATACAACTGAAATGCTTGGCAGCAAACAATATTCAGTATATAGAGAATCTCACGTTGATTGTCCATTGATAATCGTTTTTTCTAAATTTTTAAATAGTTAAACATTCAGTCTGGAGCCTCAGCGAAATATTTATTAGTTGTATAGATGCCATAACAAGTTATCTTATTTCCCCTTGTTCTAACACGCGATTTCACAGTTCTTATTTTTAAATTTTGTCTAAATGCATATCTAGTTTTACACTTATCTGGTTGATAATTGTTACATTTAAATCTCATCACTTTTTATTTTGGGGGGGTACAGCTTTTCATAGGGTGTGGCTATGTGTCTCTTATTTTAGGTCTTCGGCCAACCTGTAGATGCTATTTAGACATTTTGATTGGCTGTCTCGTGGACACTCATATCGCATCTTCTTTTTCTATATCTAAAAAATCCAACTGATTAGTGAGCATCTATAAACTGCACGTTGTGTTGATGATTGCTTGTTAAATTACCAATTGAAATGCTTGCAAAATATACGAATTAGAATAAAGTTTTGATCTATGATGCATTTTAAAACTAACTTTTTAATTCTTTGTAGCTCTAAGGCTATTCATAGGCTACTTAGCCAGACTTTTCTCACATCAGATTCAAGCGAATTAAACCAAAAATAAGATCTCCACAATTAGATATTGCGACAAAAAGGGGCGCAAATGGAGATCTAAATTTTATTAGATTGGCGCGACTAAACATTTACTGATCGTTTGCATTCACTTCATTCGCATGTTCTTAAGAAGAAATCATAAACGTGCATTTCCTTAATGCGCCCTACATTTAACTATGTTCCGAAAAAACTGTCATCCTGAAATAGAGGAAGAGTCATCGATCATGATCAGAGCTGAAGTAAATCAAGATTATCATTAACCATGACAGTTTTTTTAAATATTTTTTTATATTCACTAAAATGATTTGGAAGAAATCCATTAAACTATATCAGCACTGGTTTCTATTGTGAAGTTTTCAATGAGATGCGCTTTCTACTCTAGACATGGATTTTTTTAATATAATTTGAGTCAGATTTGGTTCCAATTTATCAGGATATTTTTTGTGGCAAGAAAAGTTTGCTCATGTTCCACATAAGGTTCTATGTAAAACGAGGTTTCAAGTTGGTGACTTTTTTAACAGGATCAACTCCGAGGAGAAAATTTATATGTCAAAGACTTTAAAAGGAATATCCATGTAATGTTTGGTTTAATCTGATGATTCATAAAAAGTATTTTTTCTGTATACCCCCCCCCCCGAGGGCGGCCGGGGTATAGAAATAGGTCGTTCGGTTTCTCCGCCTGCAGGTAGAACCCCTTCAAAAGGGGCGTCCGTTAGTTCGAGCGGGATGTATAAATACTCAAACTCCCCTTTTCGAACGTTGTGCCGGGGAAAGAATATGTACCAGGTATCTCCTTCCTGGAGGCACTAGTCCTCTAAAAGGGGCGGATGTAAAATGTAAAAATTCACAATCCTGTAGGAGGGAGATGTTAAAGAAGCCCCGTGTTTAGGAAATACCACGTCTTAAGCACGTTAAAGACCCCTTGTAACAGCTCATTTAGAGTTGTCAGTAGGCGGCCACCCAATTTTTTCCAGTGGCAGTCTAACCTTACCGGTCTCTTTCTCACAGTCTACATATGATTTATTGTTTTCGTCCTGAATATGCATGAAATATTTGCCACTGGACGTTAAATAACAATCAATCAATCATTCAATACTTCTGCTTTTTACATGTACGCGTTGTGGTAAGTAAATTCCCCATCTTACAAACATTTGTAGTACTGAGAATAATTAAAACGCAAACAACTAAAAAAGTAGCAGATACAAATCTTACGGTGAGATTCCTACACGACGGGTGCCGCTAGTGGAGCAGGAGATGCTTACCCTTCCGGAGCACCTGAACTCACCCTGGTTTCTGTAGGTTTGGTGTTACTCAATATGTGATTGCAAAGACCGGACTAGAAGGAACTTATAATATATATTAATATAAATGTACACCAAGCGAAATTTGCCACGAATTCAGTCAAAATATATCGAAAGTTCAGCTGTGAAGCATGTCATGTTATATATCATTGGAATTTTTTTTTCGCCGCAACTCATCGTGCAATTAAAAGTTTTACTCAGCACAAAACAAATTCCCATTACCCCTCTTTTTAAGTTTTTGTAAATCTGTATAAAAATGGCATGTTTTTTATAGATAAATATTCAGCTTCAGCTTATAATTAGAATATAATTCAACTGTATTCCTAAAATTTCATTTTTTTTCTTCATATACCCCCAAAATAAAAAAAAATATAATGTCTTGTTACCCGAGACCGTTGGTTGGTGATCAAACTGAAGCAAATTTACAAAGTTGAAAAAATTAACATAACACCTTATGGGGAATTTTTTTTATTTCAAGTTAAAATGAATTTTTAACTACAGCTGCGGCAAAAAATTCCAAAGATATATAATATGATATATTTCATTGTAAAAGCTTTGATACAATGCAAATTTCGTTAAGTGTATTTAAGTATGTCTTAATTGTGAATTGTATTGAACAATAGAGCTTCCACGAGATAACGGAAGTTCGCGACTATCGAA
This sequence comes from Geukensia granosissima, assembly GCA_032357055.1. Taxonomy (NCBI): domain Eukaryota; kingdom Metazoa; phylum Mollusca; class Bivalvia; order Mytilida; family Mytilidae; genus Geukensia; species Geukensia granosissima. Next base: position 4,807 of record JAULBM010305816.1, read on the forward strand.
AGGTCATTACGGTCACGTGACGTCGAAGGGTCTATTCTTGATTGTTGCTACTACTGTTTTATTTTTCGTTTTTTGTTAATTATAAACGTTATAACTGTGAAATTTTAGTGACAAGATATGCAGGATTACTTCTCTTATTTACGAACAATTGATTATTGGACGATGTTGGGATTAATAAACGATTTCATCGAATGAATTTGAGATAAAATCTGATGAGAAAAATAGCTATGGCCGAACGAGACTTCACGTCCGAAATGGACAAACATCTGAGTTCTTCAGAAGATACTGATGTTATAGAAATTGTAAAAAGAAGAATCAAAGAAATTTACAAGTTGAAAGCTGGGAAAGCCAACAAGACGATGAGAAATCCATCTTCATTAAATGAAAATAAACACGAAGTGCTAGTACGAATTTAACTTCGGATTCTGACCAAAGGTCAACCGGAAGTGAAAAAGTTACTCTGCTTGGATTAGGGGAAAAAATATCCAAAATGGCAGATCATTCGGGAATGATTGCGAACATTGCCGCGAGTGTGTTGTCGATTCAGGACAATATTAGGGAACCGGAAAATTCGAGTCGTACACACAATCGTCAACAAACTGTAGATTCAAATTTTGAAAGGAACGTTAATACAACGCTGTCACAAATGAATCGAACGATGATGGCATAGAGGATATTTCAGATGACGACGAACTCGATATAGACGATGATATGGAAAATAACAACGACGAGGAGGAAGACAAGGAGTTTTTAGATGAACTTCAGAAACTTTATGCTGAAGATAAGATATTTGGTGAGAAAATTGATGACCAAATGGCAAAATTAGCTAGTCAGGCTATAGACAAACCAGTTAAAACCTGATACTTTGAAAGAATTAGAGCAGAAGTTCTGATCCCAGAAAACTGTAAACGCATAAAAGTTCCAAAAGTTAACAAGAAACTGTGATGGGGATTTCACAAAAAACGCCTGCGAGAGGCAGATTTAGCCATTCAGAATGTCCAGAAATGCTTGTCAACAATCTTGGTTATGATACTCAAGGCACTAGAAAGTATTTAAACTGGCAAAGATTTTTCACAAGTAAAAGAACTGTTGAAGGACATGTTTAAAGTTCTTACAAATGGGATATGCTTTGCAAACAGAATGAGAAAACAACTCCTCATTCCAGTTGTCCCATTTACGCACAAAAGAGTATGTGACGTTGACACTCCAGTCACTGAATTTTTATTTGGGGACAATTTAGACACCAAAATGGATGAGAAAGAGAAAAAAGATAAACGGGCCAGCAAACTGAGTCTGAAAAATAATTGTTTTTAGACCCAAGGGAACAAACGTTCCCATCAAACCTCCTCTCAGAAACAGTCATTGTCAACAAAGAAAAAAAAAGACAGACGAGAAACATGACAAGAAAAAAGAAATCAGGGTATCACCCACACAAACGTTAAACGTTAAACAATTAAAGGATATAAAATAGAATTAGATGATAAACCAAATCAAACATTTATACCTACTCCTATTGATTTTAATGAAAAAGAGAAAGAAAAAATTCAGTTGAGATTGAAAATATTTTGAACAAAGACATTATTAAGAAATGTGATAAAGGCCAAAACGGGGAATATTTTTCTAACATTTTTATTAGACCTAAGAAAGATGGTTCGATACGTATGATTCTAAATTTAAAGAAATTTAATGATTATTTGTCTAAAATACATTTCAAAATGGTTTATTTACAAATGGCTTTAAGCAATATTCAACAGAATGATAATTTTGCTTCCATCGACTTAAAGGGTACCAGTTCATAAATCATATAGGAAATATTTAATTAAAAGTTCATCTGATCAGTTTTGCGCTTTACCACAGGGATTGTCTACAAGTCCTCGTGTTTTTACTAAAATATTAAAACCGGTTTGCTCAACACTTAGGAAATGGGGACACATTAATATTCCAAATATAGATGACAGTCTATTATTTGGCCGCACATATGATGATTGCAAACAAACTGTTGAAGATACGGTGAAATTAGTTGATAGTTTTGGATTTTCAGTACACCGAGTTAAGTCCGTAATTATTCCTACTCAAAAGATAACTTTCTTATTATGTTGACATGGCAGTCAGAATGACAATAGAAAGGGTAGAAGATTTACAAAACCTATGTACAGAGGCTTATTTTACAGAAACTATAAGTATAAGGAATTTAACTAAAATTATTGGGAAAATGGTAACCAGTTAATAAGGCGCTCAATGTGCCCAATTGTATTCATCGCTAGCCAAGTGTTACGCTCTGACCCCCCCCCCTCTCTTCACATTAGGAAGTCTGAGCGTAACCCTTGGCTAGCGAAGATAAATTGTATTATAAAGATCTGGAAAGGGGAATTGTGATCGGAAGTTTCCAACTAATGTGAAAGATAACCTATTGTGGTGGATTGATTATATTCCTTCTAGCTATAAACCAATTTTACGAAAAGATCCAGATATTGTTTTAGACAGTGATACAAACAAAACTGGTTGGTGTGGAGTGAACAAAACATTTGGTACTAAAATAGAAGGTTTTTGGTCAGATGAAGAAAGACACTTGCACATAAATGTTATAGAACTAAAGGAAACAATGCCTACTGTTTTATCATTAGTATAGAATGTATCAAATAAGCATATCAGACTTAATTTAGACAATACAGTTGCAATTTCATATATTTTAAACTTTGGAGGCAGAATTCCAGAGTTGCACAGCATAGCTAAGCACATATGGAAATGGTGTTTACAACATGGGCTATGCTTAAGTTTTTCTCATGCAGCAGGGTGTAAAAATACTAAAGCAGACAAATTATCTACGAAACTGAACGATGATATGGAATGGTCGTTAAAACCAGACATTTTCTAAGTATTAAAAGAAATGGTTGGTCCTATAGACATTGACTTGGTTGCTAGTTGACTAAACTGTAAAACGGAAAATATGTGTCATATAATCCAGATCCACATGCTGTTGCGAATGATGCTTTTAGTATGAACTGGACTAATCATTGTTATATTTTTCACCTTTCAGTGTTATCAGGAGAATGCTACAGAAGATTATCAAGGACAGAGTAGGCAAAGTAGTCTTGATCGCACGAATTTGGCCCACACAAACAGGGTTTTCTCAATTGCATGAAACGTCAGATCAGTCAACAATCTTGCATACTTCCAAAAACAGTCTGTTTCTACCTCAAGACATAGCCAGAATTTATCCGATTTCAAATCTGCGCCTGGCTGCTTTCATCTTATCAGCAAAAGACTCCAAAATAAAGGACTACCAACACTCCCTACGTACATTACACTTCAGTCTTGGAGGAAATCACCAGGAAAACAATATGGGTCATATCTCAAACAATGGCTGTGTTTTTCAGATAAACAAACAATTGATCCAATTGATCCACCTACCAATTCATTTTTAACTTTCTTATCACAATTATATGAAACCGGAATAAGTTATAGTGCAATTAACACAGCTAAATCTGCAATATTATCTATAAGTTTAGTAGTAAGTGGAAGAGACATCGGGAAAGAAAAACTGACAGTGCGATTCATGAAAGGAATTTTAACAGTCAACCATCATTACCAAAATATACTCATATCTGGGATGTAAATACATGTAACGTTTTAAAATTATTAGACGCTTTGCCTGGCAATCAGGAGTTGTCATTGTTAGATTTGTCCTAGAAATTAGCAACACTGTTAATGTTATAAAGTGGACAAAGTTGTCATACTGTACATTTTCTTAAAATAGATAATATAGTTATTCAAGGACAGAAATGACTATTGTTATTACAGATAAAATTAAACAATCAAAACCGGGTAAACACTTAGAACCATTATGTTTTAATATATTTAGCAATGAGAAACTTTGTGTTATTAAGACAATGCAAGATTATTTAGCTAGAACAGCTCAATTAAGAGGAACACAACAATCTCTGTTTATTCAAGTGTAAAACCTTTTTACCTTTTGACACAAAGTACTGTGGCTAGATGGGTAAATCAACTAATGTCAAAATCGGGCATTAACATAAAGGTTTATGGAACACATAGTTGTCGCTCTGCTTCAATTTCTTCACTTGCATCCAAAGACAATAATGAAATCAGCTGGTTGGATTCCATCACAGACATTTTATTAATTTTACTTTAAATCGGTTCAAATTCAGACCTTATGCGAAAGCAATCTTGAAAACATAGCCTGATATTACTAGTTTGTAGGGTTTTTTGTTAATAAAAGATAGTATTAACTCAATTTTTAGGTCTTTAAAGCCTGTTTTGTGTTGGATTGAATTATCTTTTTGTAGAACTTTAAAGTCTTGTGGAAGCTCTAAAGTCATCTATGTTCAATAAAATTTCTAAATTCATCGAAACATGTTGAAGATTGATTATAATTTTCATGAACAATATATGACTAAGGGCTTACCCGCCCACCCAGGGATCCCACCCTTCAACTATATTCAGATCATTCAGTCTATAAAGAATGACCTTTCGATAGTCGCGAACTTCCACCCTAAGTCATATATTGTTAAAAAACATTTAATCAATCTTCAACAAGTTTCGATTAATTTGGAAATTATAGGTTTTATAGGACCCTTGCCAGATATAGAACTAACACAGATTTCTTTCACTAAAGATGGTCCAGAGGTCTGAAATCCGTGAATGCATACTTGCAACCGTACTAATATTACAAGCTTATGACTTACCACAACCTAATGGAATCGCCACTGTGTTAACTTTACTATCCAAGCTCTTTGCCCTTTCCAACATATTGTGAACTATAAATTTAATCTGGTCATTAGACGCATCAGTCTCATCTTTTTCCCGACATACGGCAAATAGAAGATGGCGACATGGGAGGCCTCCTGGGGGGACACAGAATACGTCTCCAACTTGACAGCTATCAGCTTTACTTTGTTTAATTTTATTCCATTCCGAAACAAACCTATTTCCTCCAATTCTGTTCAGACTCTCAAGTATTTCATCTTCACTATTCCAACTTGTGTCTACAAACGCAATTATAACATCAGCAAATTTCTCGTGCGTTTCATTAGTCAGACGCTCAACAAAAATTTCCTTCGGAGGCTTGACTGGATCCGTCGAGGTAGACAATTTATTTCCCATCTTGTTTCCCAATTATGTTAAGCCTGAAAATAAAATTTAAAAATGAATGAGCATTTAGAGTAAAAATAATCTTAAATAACCACCAACATATGAGACCATAGATTGAATGACATAGAAGTTTAAATTCTACTGTCATTTGGTCGGTGGCTTAATAGGCTTATGGACTATCACATCTCATATTTTTATGTATGGCATGTTTGCAATAAATGTCAAGTAAACTGCACCTAATCTAAACGGGAACAATGTTTTACAAGTAAAGGGACTTGTCGTAAGCGTTTGGAAGATATATACCAAACTGTACGAAATACCTCGGTATGTTCGTCCATTACGGTTAATCATAATTTGTGATTATAACATTTTGGTTTAATATTTACACAAAAAGCCACAGTTTCAAACAATCAAAATGCATGAGAAAATAGAATCCACTTTTTTTAATTTTTAACCTTTATACAAATTTCATTCAGTGTTTTGTCAATGGATAGCATAAAATGATAGGCTACTTCAGCAATGACTTAAGGTAATGTGAAAATTTAAATGGGAGAATTTTTTCCATATCTGTTGATCAACATACTTACCAAAGGAAAGTAACTTGTAAAAATGATGACTTAATTTATTTAAATTTTATTATCTACATATAACATACATTATTTTTTTCGGTTGACATTTCTGTCTACAATTGAATAGTCTTTAGAACGTGCAATTTATAGTAATTTTTTAAGCAGAAAAAGAGGAAGCGAGAGAAAACTGAAGAACCAGACAAAATGTGAATGTCGACAGACACGGCAATCTCTAGAACACGAAAAAGATGGAACATGACATATACACATATAAAACTGAAGACAAACATACAATTATGAACACTGGGGACCCCATAAAAACCGGGGTGAACTCAGGAGTTCTGGTGGACAGTTCCTGTCTCTTTAAAGACATCCATATTATTGTCAATTTGAGACATTTCGGGGTAAATGGGGAGGTTTCATGGGATCACAACCTCCAGGCGGATAGTTTTAGGATTATATCACAAATTCACAGGAAAAGTTCAATTGTCATCAGTGAAACGGATATAATATGCCGACCGTAAAATGTCTGGAATGATGACTTTAACCGAGGAGCTCTGTCTAGAAAATCGCTGTATTTATACATGCTCTTAAAAACACTCTGGGTGATATTTAAAAGAAAGGATATGGAATATATGCTAGAAAGACACAATTCATGTCTTTTTGATTGTGTACTGCATAATTTCTCGTTAAGATGTTGCCTTATGTTCACTTGCTTTCCGTGGGTCGCGTATACGCCAAACTTCTGGGCAGCTGGAATGTTACTACAAATAACCGTGAAGTTGACTATTGGAAAGTTTGTCATCACGTTTGTCTTATACTGTAGGTTTGTGTGAAGCTTAAAAAATAAAGTAATTGAATGTGCTCCCTTTGGCAATGTACCCTAGATTTGTCGTCCAATTAGCAACTGAATTTATTTAAGTACTTCATCCACTATATTAAGGTTTTTTTGTTTGGTTATTTGCTTGTATTTTGTAATTCTAATGCTGCCGATGGGTGTTTGATCCTTGAAAAACGTATGCAGTATTTAAAAAATCACCAATTTGAGGCAACATCGGTACACTTTAATACGAAAAAAGATTGCCACACTTTTTTACAAATATATTATATATGCTCGGAAAGTAATCAGGGTCTATAAAAATGTTCCATATTCATACTACTGATAATCATACTGAAAGCTTATGCCAAATATCAAGAAGCTTACCTTCACTGTCCCTGAGAAAAATGTGACAGACGTTTTGTAGCATGAAAAATTGTCGAAGTCTCGGAGTACAGAAGGTTGAAAACGACCGACTTTAAACTGTCTTATACGAATTCCAAATAAAAAAAAGTCTGTGTCAAATATGAAGTACTAACCTTCACAGTTCCTCAGAAAAATGTGAAATTTTCCAACATGAAAAAACTGTCGAAGTCTCGACAAACGAGAAGTGCTTAATATGCAAACGATTCTAAACAGTCTCCCAATACCAAAGGTATGTGCCATATACCAGAAAGGTAAGCTTCACAGTTCCTGGAAAATGTGACAGAAATTACCTAGGACGACAGATTATGGTCTATATATGTAGCACTCCGAGACTTAGGCGACACATAAAATAAACATACGTGTGTGTTTTCACATCAAGCATTACATTTTAATAATTGCACTACTCAAGCGTTACTCTATATTGTTTATATTACTTCCTACTTAATATTTATAGTTTATGAAACTGAATCGATTATACTTAAGATATAAATAGTTTGTATATATGATTTATTGTATATATAACATGTATAACTTAACCAATCATCACACACACAAAATGTCCTGAAAATTTCGCTTTAACTAGTCTGATGATCACTTTCAATTGAATAACTTGGCATATACATCCAATCAAAATGTCTCAAAGCACCCGAAGACATCAAATGGGCAAAGATCACCAAAAAACCAAAAAATGAAAAAGCATGGACTTTCATTCTCAAATTTCCACTTCTTCGAACTTCCACTTCCAGAATTTAAGTCATTTGAATATGGCCAATCATAGATATGTCAAATCAAAATAACTACGAAGTGTACTACCCTTTTTATTTCTCAAATTTATCTTTATATTCTACTCGTTACCAGCCAAACTCCAGATAGTGATCATTTCAGACACTGATCTACTTCCTTTTTATATATATTTGCAGACCGAAACTGGAATTGATTGATTGTTGTTACATCCAGTGGCAAAAATCATAAAAGTGTCTAGCTTGGAATTAGGCCGGGGAATTTAACAGGAATAGGATGCCACATTAGGACGGTTTGGGAAGGGGCGGGGGTTTTATCCAAAGCAACTAGGCACCTACGGACCACTGAAAAGGGATCTTTAACGTGCTGGGAGAGTGGCATTTTCCCAACACGGGTCACGACGGTAATATTCCCGTCCGAGACGGATTTAGAATTTATACATCCAGCTTAACTGACGAACGCCACTTTAGGATGGGTCCTACCTCCTGGCTGAGAAAACCGAGCAACCAATTTCTTAACCTCGTCTACTCTTAGGTGGTTGAGTATGTATTCATCCCGCCCAACCAACGGACGCCCTTAAGCACTCGAAGCGGTAATTTTAACAAGTAAGGTCTAGAACTATAACTTGCTAGTTTTTCACATGTGTAAGATTACCATTCGTCTTCAGATATTCAATACTCAGTCAAATTTGTATTAAAAGGTCACCTTTGGCAAGAAGAAAAATGTAGTGACCACTTAAGACCACTTAAATAAAGTTCATTCATGAAAAAATCTTAAACAACAAGGAAGGCATAAATGTGAAATTCAAAAAACATGCACTAAGTGGTGCTTAAAAGAGGTGACCACTAGGGCAAGTTTGACTATATTTATTACTGACTATAGCCACAGAAATTGTGACTTTTGCAACAATGTAGTAGTTGGATTGTTGTTTGCTTAACATCCAGCAGCAAATATTTCATGCATATTCAAAACGGGAACAAGTTCAACAATTATTAACGCAGAGAACGGGGAATAGGATAGGATACAACAGGGCAATGGCTTTGAGTTGTCACTAGAAAATGAGAGGGATGGAATAGGACACAATAGGGCAATGACTTTACTTTCTTTCGAAATCTTCAAAAAGGCCTTTCACATGTAGGAGCTGTGATATTTTCCAATGAACGTTGCGTGACCTACTATGGTCCACGGGAAGGATTTCGTATTAGAACCCGACAACCCGAGGATAGGGTCTCTCTAATCCGCCACATGAGGACCTCGCTAGATTAGCTCTGTTTACATTTTCTTTTTCTCTGACCAAAGTTTTATATATGCTAAAGTTGACTTAAAATGTTTTATAATTCGAAGGAGACCTCATTGTTATATAAATTAATTTTATTTGCATACAGCCGAATATTTTATTTGTCCTAATTTGTTTAAGTATTTGCAAATTTTCTAATTGAATATATACTTAAATAATATCAATCTACCTAAATGGAAAGTTGACAACGGGAAAATTGGCAATTTCTCGTGTAGACAAGATTCGTTTTTAATCAGTCATAGGTGAATCTCATTGAAAGAACCTGTTTATCAACTATTTAGAAAAAAATGCTAGTGGTTGCCATCCTGTATTTAAAGCTAAATTGCAAATTCGCGTACCTGCGATATCACTCTTACGAATTTTTGTCTGCTTTTATCTTAGTTCAAGAATTATGGTGTTTAGAGTTGTAAAGCTAGTGCAAGAAGACGGTCATTGATTATTTCTAATAGATTACTGGAATGATAAGACTTATTTTTAATTAAAATCTCCCCTTAAGATAATGTTGTCAGAGTTAATCTGATGCCAGCATTAGGGTTAGCATCTTGTGCAGGACTTCAATAAGACTAAGCAAGTACATATATATAGCCAGGTTACTCATACTGGCCACAAGAAACCGGGTGCACGTGTCGGTCTAGTAAAAACCAGGGTTCATTCATAATCACTCATTAATAGCTACCTTCCTGAAT
>JAULBM010305826.1:0-14452 GCA_032357055.1 Geukensia granosissima
CGGTCTTTCTATGTTTACGTATACGGTTTAAGTTGTTGAAAAAAATAACAGTCTAATTGTTTTCACTTGTAAACTTGCATATTTTACTTTTGTGAGACACGAATTTTGAGTGGATGGTTCTAAAGAATTTTGATACCTTACTTTTTTGTATTTGTAAGAAAGAAAATGGCCAATAAAGTATGAATATTTTAGCCTTGTGGAAACTGTAATCAAGTAATATCACATTCTGAGAATGAGACATGTATTCTGAGTACTATATCTATCTTACTTCCAGATGTATTGCGTCCGACTGAGAGCATTAGTTTGCTGTAGTAGGACGTTAATAACTTTCAACCCCCCCTGTATTGTAGTAAAACCTTTTCAATTTAGAAACGGAAAAAAGAATAAGTAATAGGTTAAAGTAGAAATATAATTCAGTCTGTCGGCTCGGGAAATTTTTCTTCCCGCGACTGCTATTGTTTCGCAAATACCCCTCCCTGTCATGATATATCTGTTTAAAATAAGACATTAATTTCTGTTTTTTGAATTAAAAGTTTATCTTTTGGATACCCGGGGGCAGAGATACTGCTAGTTAAAAATCTTTGCTAGTATACCAGCAAAACATTGATCCGTGTTCTACGTGTTTTTTTTCAAACGGTTACAATTTCAGTGTAAGAATTCCGCTTTATTTCACAATATCACTGTCAGAGCCAGGATATAACTTGCATATTTTTTGCGGGGACGTGCAGAAAGAACAGAATAAATACCATACATGTAATAAAACTGAAATAATATAATTATACAACTAACAATGCAACGGTTTTTGGGCGGAAAATGGACCCCAGATTTTTTTCAATTTTTAAAGATTGCACTCAAAATGTGTATCTTTTTGGTGTCAACTCTAAAAATTTTAAATTTCTAAAAAAAATTAAGTTGACATTATAGTGACAAGAATAAATATCATAAACATGAATGAGAAATTCACTAAATTTCCAGTATTATCAACATGTAGTTATTTTAGCCCTACTAGTAGAATTAATATCAAGTTTTAAAAATCAACTTTAATAAACTTTTTGGAACCCATTCAGACAGGATTTTTTTTATTTTACGCGTACACGTTTCGTTGAGAGGGGCATTCTAGAGCTCATTATAACTATAGGAATTCCACCCTAGTTGAAGGCCTTATGGAGACCTGTAGTTTCATAACTAGTTCCTTCCGGTGGATGGATTGTGGTCTCCGTTACACTTATGCCATATTTTATTTTTGTATGCATTTAAAAAATGAATAATTTTACCCTAAAAATTGTCACATACAATTGATTTCTTTATTGTCTTATAATTTTTGAATTCCATTTCCTAATTCTTGCAGTTGTCAATTTGTAGTATAAGATTTCTTGCTTGCGACAAAGTATTCAATCCGAACATTTTTTAAAGGTTTTTTTGTAATTTATAATCTTCATGCAGTGATAATAAACAATTCGGTAATTAATTTTCTTGTATTCTATTTAGAAAATCGTCTAATCTTTAAAACGGGATTATTTTAAAGATATTTATCTGAATATTCTTTGATGTGACCAGTTTTACACCTTGGACCTCCTTAAATGGTTCAATTTATTTTGAAATATATTATCTGATGCTAAACACAACTTTCTTTAACTTCACTGAAAAAAGAAACCGAAGTTTGGCAAAGCACAATTTCAATTTAAAAAAACTAAAGAAATCAATAATTAAAAATAAAATCCTCTTTAAAACATCCCCTTACCTTTCAAGTTAAAAAGGGGAATTGTAATCTAAAATAATCAAAATTTGAGATCGCATGCAAAAATATTTAATATTTCAAAAATAAAAAGACAAGATAAGGCATACATGTATGGAGATCTTACTCCCCTCACTAGACAGAACTCAATATAAGGACGATTCCATACGCCATTTTGAAAGCAGAATTGTGTTAAAACTCACAGCTAGGACAAATTATAGTGTTGTGTGTTCTATGTTTGTCTTTCGTTTCATTTTGTTGGCCATGGTCTTGTCTGTCCTCGACTTAACGATTTCTGTCTGCCCCTTTGGTATCTTCGAATTCCTTATAATGACAATGATCCTGGCTAAGTCAGCGCCAGGATGTAGAATTGAAAATATTCATCACATTCGCAGGAACAAGGTTACAAACAGTGTCATCAAAGTTGCCATTTGTATCTGATTTGTGATTTTTCATTAGCTTATGTGGCCCCCTTTCCGTTGCACTTAGACATAGACAAGTCCTCTAATGTCACACATTAATCCCTAAACAAGATTAATGGATTTACAAATCAAAATGTGTTGTTCGCTTTCACAAATATCCTTCGCTAAATTTAAGTTTCCAAAAATTTTGTTTTCTATAGGAAGATGTGATATATCCATATGTATGACACTTATCTGTGTATGTAGTTTAATACAGAACCAGCCTACTAAGTATCTGTTTTTCACCTGAAAACAGCCTTTTGTCTAGAAATATAGAAAAGGGAGAGGTAGTATGATTGTCAATAAGACCGCCATCAAAAACTCGTAAATCACAAACTTCCATAGATTGTCCTTTTGCCTTTAATAATGGACAGATGTCCACATACTACTGCAAACTGTAAAAGGCCCTAGAAATAAAACGTGATTATATTTGAGGGTAATAACTATCCGTTGTTACATTTGAATATCAGTTTTTTTCAAAACTGGGTAGATACCGCGCTTTTTCGTTACTTATTGATAACAGTCTGGCGAAGAACTGACATCAGTTTTTACTAATTAGCCCTGCAGGGAATATTTTTGTCCTATAGGCTTGATGTGAAACAATGTTCGGCCATGGCGGCCATTTGAGTTAATGTATGAACCACCTAAAACAAATTTTCAAGGGGCCACTCATAGACCATTACAATAAATATTGGTTTATTATCTTCTCAGAGTGGTTAAATGTTTAGATTCCCTTAGGCAATATGTTATGGCCATTGTGGCGATATTTGAAAAAAGGCCGTCAAAGCCAAACATAAATTTTAAAGGGGACCATCCAATGACCATTTCAACAAAGTTCGGTTCAAATGGGCCTTGCAATGGCAAAAAGTTGATAAAAATGTAAAATCCCCATGGGCTGAATGTTAAATTATGCTCGACCAAAGCGGCCATGTAAGATGACGTTCAGGAAAACTAAACAAAAATTTTAAAAAAGCCACTAACATAAGTCAAATCATTTAAAGTTTAGTTAAAATTATGATAAAAGTCCCGATTTTTGAGAAAATTTATATAAATTCAAGAACTATCTTTTATTTTTACTAATGAAATTAGAAATTCAAATGTTGCTCGAAAAATAAGTAAAACACAACGAATTAATGTTGTACTATATATTCGACTGTCATTTGGTGGATGGTGGGTGATCTCCTATTTTTATAGAAAATACGAGCAGCAGTAATGAAACCAAAGAGCACAGTTACAACGAATAGTCCAGAGATACATGGGAATACTAAAAGAAAGTTCAAAGTTATTCTTTTGCTATATTTGAATCTTTGACTTCCTATGTTTCGGTTGTAATGCTACTGATGAGAGGTTACTCCTTGAAATGTACATATAACTTACCTAAATTTTTCATATTTATTTAACATTGGTAATTTTGTAACACAAACGACAAAAAAAAATAAAAGTACAAATAAATATCAAAGTTAATTAGATCGATTTTTTTTCAGCGAGGTAAGTAGCTTCTGTCTCTATATAGAAAACTCAGTCCACTTCCACGGAATGAACCTGCTGCTATGATAACTAACTGTTTGCAATTGGAACGGATATCTTATATAATGGATATTCGAGTTGACATTTGACCGAAATCTAGTGCGAAAAATAGATTACGATACATTATATCTCTGTTGGTCTTATTATTCACTACTAAGAAGAGAAACGTTTAGGCCTGGAATTTATCGGAAAATTAAAATTCCAGTAGAAAACTAACACAGTTCTATTTTAATATGCTGACTACTTGTATAAATTAATGATCATAATCAAGTGCCATTTTCCCCATAAAATTAATAAATAATGAGGCTTTTAAAAACTTTTTGAATATTTTTACAATTCTTTGGAAAACTACCTCTTTCTTAGCGGTTTTGATCCTGAAAATATGAACAATGTCCGTGTTCTGTCTTCATACCTATTGTATTTTTAAGTCGAAACTCGACATGTCGAAGACGCCGATGAAACTAACTCGATTCATTCGAAGTTTGACCAACTGAGATCGCAAGGACAACTTAAACGTAGATCGTCACAAATTATGTAAACAAAAATTATCATTTGAAGATGGAAGGATCCAATTAATAAGTAAAAATGATCATGACTTTGTAGCATAAGAAAAGCCATTACAACAAAAAAATGAGGTGCTTCGGAAGCGCAGCATGATACGACCTCAGCACGTTGAAATGTGAAAGGTAAAAAAAAGACCCTTTGGGTAAGTGTGGACACAGTATTTTGTTGGACACAATAATGTGCTGGACACAGTAATGTGCTGGACACAGAATAGAGCTGGACACAGTTATATGACTGGATAAAAGATATTTTGACTCATATTATCCTCAAAACTGGTGTCACTTTCTTAATTTTTTCATCAGGAATCATTTGTAAAAAACCATCAAAATCGTATAAAAAAATAAAATAATTTTCATATTATACGAAATTGAATTCCCCTCCCCCCAATACTTTGACCCCTTTTAACTCAAAAACTTCAAAAGAAAGAGAAAATCTGTTGACATACTACTGAAAGCTCTTATTGAGAGGGAGAGGAATTAAATGCAAAAAACCCATCAAAATCTGATGAAAAATAAAAATTTCTAATCTCTTGCAAAATCGCATTTTTAAACCCTTTGACCCCTTTTATACAAAAAACGGTGCATTTTACACACAAAAAATGCATGGAGTAACTTTTATTGCATTTTTTATGAGCAATCATTTGCAAAAAAACCCCATCAAAATTGGGATGAGAAATAAAAATTTCTGATCTCTTGCAAAATCGCATTTTAAAACCCTTTGACCCCTTTTATACAAAAAACGGTGCATTTTACAAAAAAATGCATGGAGTAACTTTTATTGCATTTTTTATGAGGAATCATTTGCAAAAAAACCATCAAAATGGGATGAGAAATAAAAACGTTTCAAATATTAGGGCGTGGCCATTTTTGGTCCCCTCATATCTCAATAACAGTAACAGATAGGTCATGGCGCTTGTGGCTTGTATGTTGACTTTTTCATGGGAAATACAAAGAAAAAAAACCATCAAAATTGGACAAGAAATAGAGATCTTGCATTGAAATAAGAGAAAACCCCTTTTGGTCCCTCCCCAAAAAATGGATGTAGCTAGATCCCCAAAAATCAATACCAACCTTTATTTTTAACCAATTATCAATGTTCCATTAAAATATTAAAAGGATTGGTTAACTAGAACAAAAGTTATCGTTCGGAAACCAACATGTCTACAGACGCCAACGCCGACACCGACGACGACAGCGTCATACCATTATACGACCGCATTTTTTTGCGGTCGTATAAAAACGGTCAAAAAAGCCAAACAGTGTGTCACTCCCTAGCTTTGCCTAGCTGAGGTTCACGTTGACCGCTATTTGGAAGTGTGAAAAGCGCGGAACAAGTAAAAAATGTACTTACTTTAATGTTTACTGTTTAATTGGGTACTGTCACCTGTACAATACATATTCGAATATCAACATGTATATAATCGCATGTCAACATGTTTGTGTGGTAAAGGTCATTTAAATCAGTTTCATCGGTCAGTTTATGGGTCATGTTGATATAAATGACACACAATCGAATTTCTGATTACATATTCATTTAATTGTCGTATTGTTCCTTACTCAGGCGACTCCTACCGGGGTTGACTTTGGAATTTGACATTTAAAATTTTATTACATATTTTGTCGGGCTGTTATTTTTCATTATGTAATAATATGAATGTGATAATTCTATTAATCTTTCATTTAAGAAATTAATTCATTTGAGTAGTAGAAACATTATTGTTAGTCTTGCACTACAATAAATAAGATAGCGCGTGAGGGCCGATCTGAACGTAGACAAGGAATCTATTAATCGAAAATAGCAAAACGTGACGTCACAATTCTCTCTGATGGCGTAAAATCCATATCAGCCCTGAAGGCACGCATTTTCTTCGTCATCTTTTAACACCCACAAGTTAATTTGATAAAAAGAAAATACTTTCACCAGGACCTTTGACTTTTAATCTTGACATAGTTGAGTGTTCCGTAATAGGTAGAGGTTCCAGGTTTCTACGAAATACGGTTTTAGAATTTTGTTCATTACCGTGTTCCGTCAAATATTTCAAGAGCAATAATACCATTTACGAATTTATCAGATCAAGGGCAGTAATACCATTTACCAAGTTATCGAACATTATAATATCAAATGTAACAAATGTGTTTCAATGAACATTTTATCAGCTATAAAAGCCTAACTCATAACAAATGTCAGATGAACATAACTCCGAAACAGAAAATATTTAGGTGTCTATTTGTGCCGATAGGAAATGGTCTTCATGAGTGTGATACTTAAAACAAAGGACAATTATGATATGTCGTTACTGTCTTAACATAGGATTTTCGAAAAAAAAGTTGCGAAAAAATAATCAGAAGTTCCCGATGGTTAGGGGGAGACATTAATTATATGAACCATTTCTGTTGACAATAATTGCATATATATATTTTCGTCATATTTAAGAGTCGATAACATATTCAACCTTCTGTCCTAGCTTAGTTTAAACTACGGACCGGAACTAAAACCTGGTTGTACTTGGTTCCAACATAAATGTCTTATATCTGTTTGCCAAAACACCAGAATTAGGTCTTAACAATTCCTTAGTATTCTCTCTAGAGGCAGTAATAGGTGGCAGCCGTAGTTCAGAATTGCATTCTTTAAAATACCCTGTTGGATTCCATGTCAAACCAAAAACAGATCGATAGTTTCTATTTACAATATCGTCTAGTGTCTTTTGTACTTTGTCATAATTAACCAATCGACCGTCTTCTTTTCCATTAGACAACAATCTGTTCACTTCTCGATTTCTTCGAGCACGCGGATGTGCCTGTCTGATAGTTTCTTCGATTTCGTACTTTAAAGCACGCAATCGTAGTCCTCCGTACATCCCATAATTAAATTCTGGTGAATCTTTGAAGCAATCACAGAGTTTATGTTTTTCGAGACATTTCTGAGTACTGCGAACATGCAGTAGCGATTCTCGGAACGGCTTTGCTCGTTGCCATGATCTGAAATCGTAGTTTTGTTTTTCTCTGTTGATGCTTTTTTCATAAATAATATTTTTACGTGTTAGTGTGTCGTTAAAAATGGAAGCCATTTTCCTGTTCCTTCGTGTAACTCGAGATATATAAGAAAGTCTTTTGTCCTGAAGCGTTGGTAAATTCTGGGCATCTCCCATTTTGAAAGTTGAGATTACCTAGTTCATCCTGAAATCGGAAGATTACAAAGATTAGGACAGTCTTCCAATACTGTGAATAGAACTGGGATATCGATCCGAAAAATGTACATTTCACGAGTAAATTTCAAAACGCTGTGCATCATGTCAAGAAAAGGACACAAATTCTGACCATAAAAATGTTGCAAAGCGAAACTTCTTAGCTTAATTTACCTGAAAGCTATAGTTTAAAACAAGAGACTATCAAAAAGCTAACAAACCCTAAAATCTATGAAAACGAACAAAAAACATGGCGTATTCAAAAGAAAGAATATGGAATATATGCCTGAAAGATACAGTCCACACCTTTTCTGGTTTGTGTACTGTATAATGTCTTGTTAAACTGTTGCCTTAAGTCCACTAGATTCCGTGGGGCACAAAATAAGTTCTTATATAGTGCTTTTCATTTCTTTCTTTTATTAAACAGATTGTAGATAAAATAGAAAAACAACGGTTGAAAAATTACACTGCGTACGAAGCACTTTTTTGGATTAACCTTCAAGAGGTACACTCGGAACTAAATATTGGAACCAGGGAATTACATGCAGGCGCACGTAGAGAGTGACTGAAGAAACTTGTATATTCTATCACCTGCTAATCATTATGTTTTTTTTTTCGACGGTTTTCACAATAAGAATTATGATGATCGAATGAGACGACAACCTTACAAATACTAAATGTAATTACAAATAACTGAATATCTACATGCTACTGGCCTTCAACAATAGACAATTCTCCATACATTAGAGCAAATGTGCAATACCCCCATCCCCTAAAACCCCACCAAACACAAAAGAAGACAAATTATTCAAAAGTCACAATAATTGACGTGTTTTGATTGATTTATAAGCTTAACAGACCTGGGGGTATTATCAATTCTGTTTGGACTTTGAATTAGCTGTCAGAAATAAACTAGCTGTCAAAAACAGCGTTTACTTTTTTCGAGGTCGATTCATCATATTGTATCGACTTTAAGAGTTAAATTTTATACGGTTGGTTTTTATTTTAGTTTTTATGTCTTTTTGTTCAATAATATATAATTTAATATATTCAACCTCGCCACATAGTTTATGTGCTTGTCCCAAGCCAGGAAGAGGTTGTCAAGTGGATGCATATCGTAAGTGTCCGTGTAATGTTACATATTCTTTTTTGTGTTTTAATGCAACGTTGGAATATTTTGTCCTCAGGTATCGTTGTCTTTTCCGGAGGACATATGATTTTTTTCCGGTATGTTTGTTGACAGTTTAATATTTCACTTTGTAAGATTTCTGTAAGCTTCCATTTGTATATTTGTACAGGCAAGTTTTTTTTTATAAGTTCTAAATACATTTAGCTGAATCGTCCCACATATAAAAACAATGGAAACTAGTTTCAACAAGATCCATAAAAAACCTTGTCCATACGGAAAAAGCCAGGGTTCGGAAAAAAAATTTAGGACGTCAGAATTTAAATTTTCGATGTAATTCCATCATTTACGGTTTTTGTTGTTTATTGGTATTTGTTCAAGAAGATTTTTATACCCAGGGAGTTTGATGTTATTTATAGGACATAAAAACTGACCAATGGCTATGGTGTTTGTTGCTTCTTTGAAGCAAACAACGCCAAAATCAATTAAGTTGGCTTTTTAATAACAGCATTCAAAAACAATATCAGATAAAGCAAGCCGATAACAAGTTAGATACCACCCTCCAAAAAGAACTGCAATGGGACATGTATTAAGAGAGCAACCTTCTCTAACTAAGAAGCGATTTTTAAGCCATGTGGTCCCAAAAAAAGGTTTTTCTTGATATAAATTATGAAAAGTTTTGACAATTCTAATTGGTTTCTCTTGGTCTCTCAAGACAGGGGTCTTTCAAACCAGATTTTACTATAGTATTTCTGGAAAAGCAACTGGTAAACAAATCATGTTTCCTTAAACATGGACATTAACAAAAAAAAACCGAAACATTAAGAGTAAAATGATATAAGTCAGGCTTTATGCAAAATGTACAATAGATGTCCATTGCTTGAAGTAAATAGTTAACAACAGATTCAAAGAATATTTTAATAAAAGTTTGGGTGTGATTTTCCGTTTTTATCAAGTTTCTTAGGGTACAGACAAACTTTGATATCAAATCATTTCGTGAATATGTCATTTATATATTTGGTAACAGAATCATTGTGCTAGGTTAGTAATACAAAGATTACGTTCTAAATTATTTCTGCAGATACAGGAAAGTCAACTAGCATACCGTACCACCTTGTGAGATAGCTTTATCTGAATCCAGGAAATGACAATTAGTCCGTACATTATTGCATGTTCAGTATAAAAAGTTTTTCAACGTATTTATTGGTGTGAAAATGGACAAAACATAATCTGAATATACTTTTGTACATACCTTTTTTAATACAATTGATTTCACATCTTTACAAATGAGACTCGAAAATTTTTCCCTCCATTCGACTTTCAAACTGACATATTTTCTAAAGTTTACACATATTTTGAAACTATAAATATTTTCTGTGCTTAATCTGGTAATTTATTCCAGCAATTAATCTTATTTCGTTTGTATAATACTGGGGGTTAATAATCAATCCCTATTTAATCTGTTGAATTATAACACACTATATTTAATGGCTTTAAGTTTCATTTGTTTCAAAGCATGGAATAAATGTTTAAATTTTCTTTAGACTAAAGTGTTTCAGAGTATTAACCTTATATTCTACTTTTGTTGTTTTAAGTAAAAGTGTTTTTGATTAAGACGCAAACACTAAATGAAATTTGTACAAACATTCATAAATTCATTAATTATTTTGTATTCACTGTGAATGCAGTGAAAATTGGCAAGTGGGACTATTTTTTTTTACTGTTGACCAGTCTCAAGAATATGTTAAGGAAAAAACATAACATACATTCAGATTAATTTTAGTCCTTTAATTATTATTATCATCGTTATTATATACTTAATATCTTTTATATAGGTGATTCGTGTGTAGACTAACATCTGTGGATTAAACATAAATACCCAAATAACAATGTACTAAAACGGTCGCTGCATACACATATTTATATATCTTTAAGTCCAAAGATAAGTTTCTTTTCAGGGCTGATCAGAAAGCTTGATAAAATTATTGAGCAATATTCTCAGTGTTTTTGAAAGTGTATACATCGATTACATTCTAATGATAACTCTGAGAGAAACTAAGAACATCAACTAAGGGCCCGAAATCTACCTAAACATCATCAACATTCTCACAATTCGCCCACTTGTATTCGTGGAAATATGAGCTAAGAGAAATCTATTTAAGAGATATCGTCGCAAACGCATAAAATTCAAACAGAAAATGGTAGGCTGAATGCAATAAAGGGGGAGAATGCTAAAGGATATCTCGTAGCATTCACAAGATTCAGTGAAGGGAAGCAGAAGTTGTTTATCAGAAGTGTTTGTAGTGATTGCATACAATGTGCTATATTTATTAGAAATTTATCAAAATATAAGTTATAGATACATTTTGATAAATATCTAAATATCTTATTTACAAAATGGGAAATATAACACATGAATATTAAATCATAATTATATTATTATGTTGTTATAAGCGAAATCCTGTGCGATATTTTATGGGACATGGAAGTAACTTTTTATTTCAAATGCATTGAGTAAAAGAGACAAAATAGACACAAGTGCCATAATTTGCCCCATTGGTAATAATATAGAATTTGAGTTTGAATTTATACGTTTGAACAGCTAATGAGCTTAGGTGCTTGGGGACAGGAGACAGTAACCCCCCCCCCCCCCTTTCAATTTTTTTTTTGTTATAGGTATCCACAATAATATGTGCCGTTCTCAGATTGCTCCAGTCAACTGATATACATGTCAGTCTACTGAAGCAATCTGGAACGGCACATATTATTGTGGATACCTATATGCTAAACCAAAAATACAAAAATAACAAAAAAAAAAAAAAAACAAACAAACAAACAAAAAGAAAAAAATGGAAAAAAGGGGGGAGGTTCTGTCTCCTGTCCCCACGCACCTTTGCGCTTTTGAGTTGTTAGTATTGTTGAAGGCATAACGGTAGTTGGATTTTTGATATTATTGAATTGAACGCGGATAAAAACATCAATGAGTGGAGGGACGACCAATCCACCGATCCAGGCATATTAAATGCACTGACACATGTATCTGTTATTTGCGATTACTACTGAAAAATTGCCAAGGTATATAAGAATGTTTGGCAATTTATACTATACCTTTAGAAAACGAAAAGCTGGACATAGCTATATTTGAAATTTAAAATGTTTTTTTTAATTAACAAGGTAAAATCAAAGAGACAATTAAAGCTTTTAAATTTTACAGGTTTTAAAATTTTAATGCGTCTTTTTATAGATTTGACTCGCTGCCAGATGAGAATGGTGACACTGCAAAAGTACATTTATACCCTTTTACTATTGCGCCTACATTTTTCACGATAATTCCCTGATTTACTTATCTGACAAACCATAGCGTATAAAATGACCAAGTTTGATGCTTGAGTTTGAAATAAAATAATCAAAAACTCTACCATGCCAAGGTTGGTTGCTGCCACTCGAAACATTATTATGGTTCGAATTTTCACCAACAGACAATGTTAACCGAAGCATCATTTCCCGGCTATGGCACAGATTTCAGCAGACTTGCTCATATGATAACCGTCCCAGGAGTGAAAGACCATCCGTTTCTATCTACGGAATCGATCAGATACCACACCATCCATTAGAATCGATATATGGCTGTCAATGTACAACTGGTAATCCACGCACAGACTGTCGGACACTGTTGCTACAGTCACCTGGATTGCGGAGAATCAGTTACCAAAAAGTCCGAAACCGACTTCGTCTACTTTGCATTAAATCCAGAATTCTATACTTTTGTCAATATTGACGCCGTTACACAGACGAGAACGAATTCTTGCAACAGATTTAAGGCGTGACATTTCAAAATTGGGGGAGGATATCGATTGATAAAAACTGAATAACTGTGAAATTTAAAGGCTTTAAATATCTATTTCATTTTACCTTTAGTTGTTAATTTAAAAAATCGTTTTGAAATTAAAACATATTTCTTCAATAATCTGAGCCAAATAATATTATAATATATAATGTAGAGGAAATCCTGGTTTCTTAAATTTTGCCGCAGTTGAGTATAAAGCATCTGCTACAGCCCATCCACAAAAATAGATAGGGTCAATTAAGTGTACTCTATAAATATCTGCGTTTAGGGTGCAACATGGGTGTCTTAGTCTGGTGTGGCCGCTAGGTTAACCTTCATAGAACTTATCAATTAATAAGTTGGAATGATAAAACACATCTGACTGTTTTCATAAAATTTTCTGTCAGAAGATGTTATAATTAATGATCTCAGATGACAGGTTTTTCAAAGAACTGTTTGAAACAGTCGTCCATTTTGTTCTAGTTATTTCCCTCGAGACCATAGTTCTTTTAAACATTTTCAGATATGGCCTAAAACCCAGATAATCATATACTATCAAGGGAAATCTGTCAGCCAACTATTGGTTATCTGAAGTTAACCTACATTTCCCCTGATAATATGAGCTGTAATTCAGATAATCATTCTTTACCAAGCGAAATCCCGGTTTATCTGCCAACTAACTATTGGTTACCTAATTGTAACTTACATTTAGCTTTGAAAAGGGAAATTCGAATTGATTATAATAATGAATAGCTGAGGTTACTATGACCTATATGTTAGTTACCATAATTTACTAACGGTATATCGCATAGGGAGAAAGAAGAAGTAGAATTCAGAATAAATCAAGACTAGCATTAATTGCATTGGCGGCATCCAATGTTAAAATACGCCTCCCTCCGCTGAAGGGAAGACACAACAAGATGAATTCGGGATAAATCCATGGCTGCATTTGTTGAAGGGGAGACATAAATTCAGTAAACTTCGAGTATTTAACTGTATTTGATTTTCATATGATCATTCTTCGGGTATTTTTTTACTGTATAGTATGATTTCTGGTATAGTTGTGTCGTTGTTATTTGCTTCAAATACTTTCACTTTTAGCCACAAAAAAGGTAGATGATGCAATCAATTTTTTTTTTATCAACGCCACATGCTGCATTTTACAGTCTCAAATTAAGTTAGGATTATTGAATACTTAGTGTGCCCCTTTTAGCTCACCAGACCCGAAAGGTAAATACTGTCACGTTACCTATTTGAAATTTGAGTTGGATCCTATGATGAATTTTTTTTTAAAGATTTGTTTGTTCTTTGTTTTATCATTTCATCTGACAAACTCAATTTAAATTAACATTGATTTTATGGGTAGTGCAGAAATGTACAAACAACAGCTTTCAGCCTGTAAAGAACGATTTGGTATTAGTTGAGCGATATAGACTCATGGGAGCCTCTGGTTGATTTAGTAATCAACATTTACATATCTGGCCGTGTAGAAGGTATTGCGGAAACCTCTGTATTTTGGTTAAGATTTGGTGCAGCCTCCTTGTATTTTGCTCCGTATCTTTCCTTAATGTTAGTTTACATGTACTGCCTTTACTAATTTGGTGAAATAAGGGAACTCTGTAAATGTTTACCTTTATTAAACTTTCATTTCAGAAGCGATGCCTCAAAATCAACCATACATAACAATATTGTGCATGGTAGACATATCTGTCGTTGACTGAAAATGATAGAACTCCATTTAAAAGACCCCTTACGAGTCATATAAAAAGTCCGATTTACGACTGACGTAAAATGATCACCGTAAATATTTCGGCCTTTCTCGCTCACTCCAATAACGTAGATTTCGATAGCAAGGCGGAAATCGCCAAGTGGTAACGATTGAGCCAACTAAATACTAGCTGAGCACATGTACATTTAACAACACACTAACGAAACTCAAATATCGCCAAGGTTGTTGTTTCAGGTGTTATCTTGGTAGGCCAAACGCAAAGTATATTAACAACATTGTTTATTATAAAACATATATAGC
>JAULBM010305847.1:0-14449 GCA_032357055.1 Geukensia granosissima
ATACATGCAAGATAATAATATTATGTTTATCGAATATTTATTGTATGCAGGTTATGATATTATGAAGAACACTGTACTAAGTGATAAATTAGAGTTGTCCCTCTTTGCAAACAAAAGTTAATATTGGCTAAATTAGTTTGCCTCATATTCTTTTAATGCGATTTATAATTATAGCATCTTGGAATATAAATGGTTTGGGAGATAAGTGCAGAGATGATTTTTTTTTATCATGTATTAACTGGGATATAAATATTCTTCTTGAAACCTGGAAAGGCACAAACAATGAATTAAATATACCAGGTTTTAATATAATCCAAAATTGTAGAAAAAAGAAAAGACGGTCTAGGAGATTTAGTGGTGGTATAATTATATTATATTAATCAAAATTACATCAGGGAATTCAAGAGCTTACAATTATTATAACTTCAAAAAACGGCATTTGGTTGAAGTTGAATAAACAACTTTTTGGTTTCAAAAAGATTTGTTTGTCTGTGCCTGTTTTGTTCCCCCTTTGAACTCTCCATATTATGATGACGATTTTCGAAAATTAGAAGATGAACTTTTACAAGTATCTGGTAAAGGGGATATAATTATTTTTGGTGATCTTAATGCTAGAATAGCCAACAGTTTAGATTTTATATACAATGAAAGTTATATAACTAATACTGTACGTAACATGCTACCGACAGATTATGTTCATGATTTTGAGATGAGGAGAAACTTAGTAGATCCCATTTTTTAATTCTCAAGAACAACAGTTGTTGGATTTCGCATTGCCTCCCAACTCATAATATCAAATGGTCGTTTTATAGGAGATGTATTAGGAAATATGACTTTCCATAAACCAAATGGAGGTAATACTGTGGACTATGCTCTGGCCAGTTTTTACCTCATGAAATCTGTAATTCTTTTTCAACCTTTAAATCCCACATATTTATCTGATCATACACAAATTGTAGTTCATTTGAAATGTAACTTTGTTGAACTTGATAAAAATAGTGATTACAGAAGTAATTAAATATACTCCTCTTTTAAATGGGAAACTATTTCAAAAAATAAAATTGCATAATGCTTTAGAGTAAGATGACATTAGAGATAATATATTGAGGTTTAAAAATACTTCTTTCAAGAAAGATATCACTGGGCTTGATAACGCAGAACAACAGTTAAATGAAATATTCCAGACTTATTCTTCCGATCATGTAAACTAGTACGGAACTTTAAGAAAAAGAAAAAAAATATAAAAACCTTGGTAAGACAGGGAATTAATTGACTTTAAAAGAAGTGTTTCCCACATAGGTCAGCATTTACAAAAACAACCTTTTAATCTTAACTTAAGAAATAATTTTTTCAAACATAGTAAAGAATGTAAAAAACTTAAAAAAAAGAAAAAAAAACCTTTAGAAAACAATTATTTGAAAAATTTTGAATCCGAGGGATACAGATCCCAAACAATATTGGAAATTATTGAAATCTGTAAAATATGAAAAGCAAGAATATAAAGTTTAGATTCAGGCTGGCTTCTCAGAAATGGTAGATCATTTTCAAACTCAAGGACAGTCTCTTGATTTTAACAATGAGTTTATTATTATTACATAAATAAATAAATATATGAAGAAACTGAAAACAGGATAGTGTGCTGGTCCAGATCAGATTTGAAATAATAGAATATAGTGGCATTGTAACATGTAAATCCATAACAAAAATTTTTAATTTGATACTTGACTCTGGCAGGTTTTTTATATTAGTTAACAGAAAGTGGAATAGGTAAAAAAACTTTTTGGAGTAATAGAGAACATGTATGATAATTGCCAATCGGCTATGAAAATTGATAATGAATACTCAGAATTTTTTAAGATAATAAGGGCAGTGAAACAAGGAGAAAGCTTAAGCCCCACATTATTTAATTGTTTTATAAATGATTTCCATTGAATCTTTTATAGTTCTTGTCAGCCTGTTAGTCTTGAACAATCCACATTTAATAGTCTTAGTTTTGCTGATGATTTGATAATAATGTCTGAATCTGTTTCAGGTTTACAAACTGCTCTGTATAAGTCAGAGCAATATTGTCATAAATGGCAGCACACAGTATATACAAAAAACTATAGTGATGATATTTCAGTGTAGGTTCAAACAAGAAAGAGTTACAACAGTGAAATTTGGTATATGAACGAATATTTAAGTATTTTTAAAGCTAAACACAGAGCTTTTATACATGGAACTAGTTGTGATATTTTGCCGATGAAAGATAAATTAAGCTTTGACAAAATACATAATAAATTCTGTAAACTAGTGCTTGGTATAAGAAAGACATCCAGCAACATTGCAGCTAAATCTGAATTGGGAAGAGTGCCTTTAGACTCGTTTATAAAAACCCAAATTTTGATGTACTATTCAAGAATTAATTCTCGCAATATAAATCCTTTAGTAAAGGAAGCTTTTTACTTGAACAAAAGTATGACCGAGGACGGTTTATACATATGGTACTCGTGTGCCACTAGCATTTTCAAAGAAGAAGAATTAAATAGATTTTAACGAGCTTGAAACTTCTTCAAAGTTAAATAAAATTTTAAATCCCAATGTTGTCGACTATATAAGCTGTCTATAGAACTGCGAAAATGAGGTCCACATTGGCCAATTAAAAACTTTTCTTTAACATTATTAAGTTATCCTATATTGTGACTTGTATAAAAGTTATGTTGTTTTTGTTGTGTTTGTATTGCTTTAACCCGTCAGGGTTTATTTAATGCAATTAACATTATGATTATCAATTTTGCCAATGTACAACAGTGAATTTTGAAATATGGATTGCAAGAAGTCGTATCCGTTTTGTCGTTGCGAATGCCCAAAATAATTGTAGAAGACGAAGACAGGTACTTTTTACCGGCGAAGGTGTGACCTTTAAAAGTTATCAAAGTCTTAGAGTAACCAATTTTATGTGTAGAAACCTGTAGCTTCTATAATGAACTTGATATAAGCCCAATTCTTTTTACATTGACCTCATTTTAAGGCTAACTGATATTGTTAACATCTTTAGAAAATACGTCATACGTTTACATCAAAGTTCTCTTTCAACTGGATTAATGCCAAAACGTTTTCTCTAACAAGGAGAGGGTACACACCCTGTTAAATATATTGTGGGGAACTGTAAATTTGTAATATTGAGTATCTTTCGCTGAGCAGCTATGAAGTCTTCTTGACATCAACATCAAATCATTCACATGGTTCTTAGGAAAGTTATGCTTTAAAGCTTAAATTACATAGTATCACTCCAAAAAAGCCAAAAATACTATTTCCTTAATCTGCTAAGGCGTAAACGGAAGTTTGGATTGATTGTTGGTTGCTTAACCTCCAGCGGCAAATATTTCATTATTATTCAGGACGAGAACAAGTTCAACAACTATCAATATCGAAAAGGGGAGAGGTGACACAACAGGGCGACGGTTTTTGATTGCCATTGGAAAACTGGAGTGGTGGATAGGAAATTTAGCCTTTTGTAGCGGCATTAGCCTTCTCTTTTTCGAAAACTACAAAAGGGGTATTTTACGTTCAAGGAGAGTGGATCTCTCCAAACATCTCACCCACTTTGGCCGGACTTTCCGTATTATAACCTGGCATCCCCCAAGAAGAGGGCCTCCCCTATCCGCCACCTGGGGTTTGCGCTGGGTCAGCTATGGGGGTCGAGCCCTGGATACCGCTCCGGTGCCCCGCAAATTTGACAACGGCCAATAATGCACCATTTCCCGCATGTAGCGACAACCTTTCTGAAATTGAATCTATAAATTAAAACCAAATTTCCATAATATTCTTGGATATTAAGAGTTGACAGTCTTTGTTAAAGTTTTAAGTTTTTCTAAAGTAAGTGATTCCAATATCTTTCTCCGTCACACAAAATTACTGAAATTGTCCTAAATCTAATGGCAAAACAGTGTTTATTTTGATTATAACGACAGTTATCCAAAATTTGATGTCAAAACAAAACTGAAAAGTTTGAAAAATGGAATGTCAGAAGTCATTTCATTTTATATCGTCGTGCATCCCAAGAAACTCTAGTTATGAGGTTTGAGACATTTTTTTTTTTTTTGGTCGTTAAAGTCATCAACTTTTATTCCTAGGAAAGTGAAGTTACTGAGTTGCTGAAGAACTCTAAGATAATTCCTCAAGATGTTGTTAAGGATATTACAGATTTTATACAGTACTCAAACACTGATTCAAATGACGTCCTTCATAATGCCATTAAGCGTCAGACATCTGGATTAAAGAATATATTTCAAAGCCTTTTGGCCCTACAGGTATTGATTTATATTGCTTAATCGTTATATAGCGAAACTTTATATAGGTAAATGCCTAAAATTTTCACAAATGTTGATACATCATTACCTGTGTAAAAATAGTTCTTAATTACACAAAACTTAAACAAGAGGTTAGCTCAGTATTGTACAAAAATATCAACTGACAACGAACACCGAAGCAAACCATTGTATTAATACGGGCAGGATGTGAGGTTTTGCTAAATCGTATGAATTTTTTAAGAAATTAAACTAGCCGAGGGTTTCCTTACATGCAATACAAATATTGAAATTTTGAGATTAGTCAGTTGAAAAAACAAAGACAAGACAACACAACTATTTTTTTTAATTCACTGGAAATGGTCACTGGAAATGATTATGTTTAGTTTTATTTTACCATTTTACGGTTACTTCGGGTTGCAAAATGTTGTACAAAAGTAAATGCATACTTTTTATTTTGGCTAAAAATGTAATGCACATGGTTGATTCTTCAGTTAAGATTTGAAAACTTATCTTGGAGATAAAAAATTCATTGACATATAGAAAACCAATCTCCACACAAAATAGCTACGTTTTTTTCTCAACGAACTCATCTACAAAACGCGAGCTAATTAATTATGTGTTTTGGAAGGGTACGCCTCTTTTGTTGATTGATTGGTTATTGGCTGCTTTATGCCCAGCTTTAAATATTTCATGCATATTCAAAACAAGAACAACTTCAACAATTTTCAAAAATAGTTTGAATGGCAAACTCGGTTTCGAATAATCCATGGAATAGTCCTCTAGATGAATTGTTTTAATGCCAAATTCAGTTTCGAATAATCCATGGAATAGTCCTCTAGATGAATTGTTTTAATGCCAAATTCAGTTTCGAATAATCCATAGAATAGTCCTCCAGATGAATTATCCATATCACTGTATCATTTTTGGCTAAATTGATCCCGTAATGTTTACTTAACTTCACATTTAATATCAGGTTTGCTGAGTGCGTATTGGTAACGCCACACATACATGTAACTAAGACCTACATCATCAAGTAAAAATTTAACATAATTTAAGGAAAACGGGAAGGCCTTGAAAAGTAACGCACTTAGTAGTGGTCCCTGCCGTCGGATTTGGCTTCCCATCACGATTTGTTTGGATTTGAGTGTTTCTGTCACTATATTTGACTTCCTATGTTTCGGTTCTTATTCTACTGGTGAGAGGTTACTCCTTGAAATGTGCATTTAGCATACCTACATTTTCCATATTTCTTTAACATTGGTAATTTTGTATTTTTATCCACTTTGAACTACGTACATTGGAGTTGTTCATATTAAGTAACAGTTGTTACTTAAAACCAGTAAGTTTTGAATTATAAATTAATAATACAGACAAAAATTTAACCCCTTGTTTTGATTTGTAGTCCAATGCGAAATTGACGAGTTTCCGCATGAACCATTAATTTGGTGTTCTTGACCTAACTACAAGAGTTTGTTTGAGTTACTTTAGGTGCACCTTTTCTTAAATATTTGTCCATTTTTGAATCCTGATTGCCCATATTTAATAATTCTGGTCTTCTGAAATTAAATGATCGTATACCTTAAATATTTCAGAAACAATAAGTAATACTTTTGTACGTGTCTTTAAAAACTGCTCACGTTATTATTTTACAATCATTTTGTAAAAAGCAAGTGTAATGTTAACATGAATTTTGCATTTAAAAAAAATATGATATTCATAAAGGTTGACCTATATTTCATTAAACAATATCTCTAAATCATCTTACAAGTTTATGTTTAACATGCATTTTATTGAAAAATCAGAAAATTTGAAATAGTGTTTTCTGTAAAGACATATTCCATTTTATATTACGTTTTGCTTTAGGAATCTATACTAGAACAACATTGTACATCAAACAGCTCATTCTGTGTTAAAGGTTTGTATTTCACTTTAAAAAAGTTCTATTTAAATTATATGGCCTTAAATAATTTTACCAGATATCAAAAGAAAATTTTAGTTGGAATTAAATAAAACATCAGCCAAAAATATGGAGTATCATATTTACCTACAACAATCAACAAACAGCTCGTAAACGAAGGTGTTTTGAAACAAAGTGTGAAATCATAAAAAAATAAAGTTTTTAGTTTTTTATTTTGACAGGCAAAAATCACATGAACAGGCGTCCGTAAACAGGGAAACGGAGGTATTGCAATTTAAACCATATCCCCATCAAAAAGAAGGCTGAAGATTTTAGTCGTCTTCCATCTCATATTAATATTTCAAATGTTTATAGAATTAGACGATGAATCGTCAAAAAATGCATAACATCTACTAATCCATCACTGATTGATTTATTTGGTTGCTTAACGACCAATGGCAAATCTTTCATGCATATTCAGGACGAGAACAAGTTCAACAATTATAATTTCAAAAAAGGAGGTGGGATGAGACACAACAGGGCAACACTTTTGAATATCAACTGGAAAAAGGAAGTAATGGGTAGAGACGAAAAATTAAGCCTTTTGTAACCGAGACATTAGCACTGATACAATAATTGTTCTTCCTGTTTCATTCATTATAATGTCATAAGTGTTAATGTCTTTTCTTATTAAATTATTTTCAATATAAAACACACAGGGCCTAAAGGACAACCTGGATTGAAAGGCGATCTTGGTAAGAAATACATACTGAATACTTTTTGTGAGATTTTGCCTTAATTTTTAGTACTTTGTCATCAACAATAACAATTTCAAAAACCTAACTTCATAAAATTCTTAACTATTCACCAAGTAACATATCGATATATATTTCTTTGATATGAACTAGTATTATTTTGAACCGTTATAATTTTTTCCTATGGCGAAAACAATGACTTGAAATCCGCATATATCGCATAACTAAAATAGATATTGTATACGCATGCTACTTGAAATAGAAAGGTAGAAACCTATAGAAAGGTAGAAACCTATATTCTGTTATCCTTTATCATTGTCTGAAAAAGATAAAAGTCATTTTGCGCGTTTAAAATAGAAATGTTAAATGCATATCGCATGCAACTTCAAACAGAAAGTTAACGATTTAAGCTTGTCATGTTAGTAGTTCGATTGAGATAACAGGTCATTAAAAAGCTCTATATTTAAAAAAAAAATAAATGTGAATGGGGTCAATACGAGGTTATACCGACCCCGTGTTTAGTCCTCGGTTAAAGTTACTTTGTATCAGCATCATGCAAGGGCTTAATTTGTAAAGTTTACCGTACAATATTATAAAATATGGTAAAAATCAGCCCATCAGTCAGCATAAAGTGTAATCGTTATGTTTTTTTCATAATTAGCTATAAGTATTCATAATAATTTTAAACAAGACAAGTTTAATACTAAAAAAAATATATTCTCATATTAACCTCTTGTCGTACACAATGATCAAATCGTATTTTAAAATTGAATTGCATAACTATTCTGTTACAAATTTTTGAACATTTACTCGGGACACTTGTGGCCTCTTGACTTTACCTATTCCCGAAAAAGCAATTTTTATTTTGTATTGCAAATTAAAAAAAAATAAAATGTATTCAAGAATTATCCACTAAGTCTTAACAGAATGAAAAAAGAGGTATATATTATTCCTGCAGTAAGTATTTGACCAATTAAATTTTTTATTGCTAACCTCTTGCAAAAGGACAGTGGGCCTCCGGAGAGATTGGTATTCGTACTAACTATTGCAACCCTCTTTAAATAATATCTTTATAATTATTAAACCTGTGATAAGTATTTGGGCTATTTTTGGTTTTTCTCCGACATGATATTCATATCAATAACCATTTGATTTAATCTGTAAGTACAGTTCCACCTAAAATCAAAGAATAAGATAGGAAGGGTTGGCATAACATAGTTTTCAAATTCATATAAAATTTGTTTATTTTAATGTGCCAACCAAGGGATTAAAAATAATAGCAAACATTTGTTCCATGTATTAGCAAGAAAACTTTTAATAGCAGTTTTCTGTAATGCTTTACTGGTAAAAAATATCTGTAAAATGCAAACAGTTATAGACCACGGGATTTTTAATTTTAATTTTATATTGTATGGCATTTAATGCCGTGTTTCAAAAACACTTCTATTTTCCTCACGAATTCTTAAAAAATTGGAAGAAACCTTCATATTTCCCTGCCAAACACAATTTTGTGGTTCTAAATTAATATCGCTTTGAGTTTAGGTTCTGTTGGTGTTTCTGGTATAAAGGGTATGCCAGGCGTACCTGGTAATAAGGGTTCACCAGGTAACCAAGGATCTATGGGCGAAACAGGCGCTAACGGTGTTCAAGGACCACCAGGAGATCCAGGAAACGTCGGACCACCGGGTATTCAAGGCGATAATGGCATAAAGGGAGAGATTGGTGTAAAAGGAGAAATTGGAACTGTAGGAGAGATTGGCTTTAAAGGGGAAACAGGTGATCAAGGAGCAAAAGGAATACCGGGAGATATTGGCTCTAAAGGTTTACCAGGAGACGAAGGACCGAAAGGCCTGCCAGGTATTGGATTTTGGGTTTTGGGATTTGAAATATGTCCAATTAGGATAACATTTAAAATTAAAATATGTATGGGTTCTTTAAAAAAACCAACATTTTGGCATATTTGACATATGTTTTTCATATACATTGTCGTGATAATTTTATTTTTTAAAATAGAAATATAACTATTCTTGACACACTATTTGTTGTCTGATTTTACTGTTAAATGTTAAGAAAAATATTTCTGTTGTTTAAAAAAAAATATTTGGTTGTTTGATTACAAATAATTATAAACAATCTGTTTTGATGTGAAAAAATGACTAAGCAATGTATCTTTTATATGTTTTATTCTTATGTTCGTTGGTTGAACCTTCACCATAATTCTTATCTGCCAAGACAAATGTGGCGGAAAATAGGAAAAATGTGAAAAACATTAAGATTACGTTAAAAATGCATTTGTATTTCAATGCTTATTCTGCCGTCGTATTTCATGGCTAACAGTTCAAAAAAGAATAAACTTTTGAGATAATTCTCTGACGATATTGTTAATAATGTTGTGTTAGATTTCCGTTTGATTTACTAGGTATGGTTGGAGACAAAGGTCTTAGAGGAGAAAAAGGACCTCAAGGGCCTGATGGGAGAGTTATTGATCAAGGGTGTGCTTGTACAGTTAGTAAGCAGATTTTACAATCAATAAGCTTATATTTTATAACACGTCATACATCTTTAAAGGTATTCTTTTTTTCCTCAGATCTTTCTTTTTGGATATTTCAACGGAATCTATGGTAAATGTACACTTTATAGCTTTTGCGTTACCACACAAAAAATGTTGTTTAATTCTATCAATTGTTCATCTTTGTAATAAGACTTACCATGTCTTAAAACAACTATTGGTTAAGCAATCATTTTTACTGGACTCTCAGAAAAGTCATGCATCAAACCGCCAGACTGGGTATTGGGGTGGTCCCCAGGGCTTGGCCCAAATTTGACCAAGTGCGGATAGGGGAAGCCCTCTCGTTAGGGGAGTTGCCAGGTTGTAATACGAAAAGCCTTGCCATGGCCCATGATGGGTGACGTGTTTGGAGAGTGCCAAGCTCCTTGCATGTAAACGACCCCTTTTGTAGTTTTTGAAATAGAGAAGGCTAATGCCGCTACGAAACGCTTAATTTTCCGTCCTTACCCATTACTCCCTTTTTCCAGTGGCAGTCAAGCACCGTTGCCCTGGTGTGTCTCATCCCACCTTTTTCGCTGTTATTAAACCATTGTTGTGACGTTAGCCTACTCATTAAAGAGTGGATTCTTTTTCATGAATCTACGCCGAGGAAAGCCTCCGGTCAAGTTATAAACCTATAAGCGTTAAAACTTTTAGTTAATTACTGAACCCAATTCGAATCTGCATTTTATTTCAGTAATTTTTAATTAACTCCAAAATAAAACAGGCAAACAGTCGAAGATCCTGAAGCCCGGTGCTTATTTTAACGCAAAATTGGAATCCCACTGTTTATAGTTCTCGTTTGTTTTAGGGGTGCACCACGTATGTGCCTGACAAGTGTCTGTGCTGCGCGTCTAAAAATGCCTATCAATAAGAAACATTGAATGGAAACTAATTCTGATTTTAAAACATTGATATTTTAACCCCAGTTCTTTGCATTAAACAAG
Source organism: Geukensia granosissima (assembly GCA_032357055.1). Classification (NCBI taxonomy): domain Eukaryota; kingdom Metazoa; phylum Mollusca; class Bivalvia; order Mytilida; family Mytilidae; genus Geukensia; species Geukensia granosissima. Next base: position 10,440 of record JAULBM010305847.1, read on the forward strand.
AGGTTTCAGGGCCTGCTTCCTGTCAGATTATTATTTTAAAGAACAAAATAAGGGGTCCAGACATTACAAAAGTGTAATTTGATTATTCACGCACAAATCAAGTCGAAAATAAATATTCAGAACTATTAGATGTGATTAACTGTGTAGTAAACATGTAAGAAAGTTTCGCGCGAAAAATAACACTGCTTCTTGACAACTGAAAATAAATAACTTTACGCCGAACGGAAAATTGAAATGGTTGTCACCTTAGTGTACATCGGTAACTATAAACTTTAAGGTTATGTTCGAGCGTAGGAATATATACGTACATCTTAAATCCAGTTATCTAGACCGATTATACACGCCGTATCCGGGTATTTACTACTATTTAGGATTTGTCGGAGCGATTCAGAGCTCACCACAAGGAGCAGGTTTCACTCTTATTGAAGGCCATATTTCAAAATTTGATATCTGCTTGGTAGGATGTGGCATGGTTTTTTTGACATTTACGCCATATTTTTTTCTTTTTATAATTATGATCAAAAGACGATAGAAATGAACATACATAAATCAGAAACAGTGTAATAATGAATCCTAAAGTAAATACTTGAAAAAAGCAATATGCGTTTTGAGGTTCAAAAACGGAACGCAAGACTGAAAATACAAATTCTCATATTGTTCAGTATACATAGAACGCACTAACTAAATTCTTTTGTTCAAGTTTTACGCTTTTTCATATCATTGTTTGTTCTTCATTAATCCAGCAAAACAAGGTTCAATCGTTTAGTCAAAAATCAAAAGCGATGGTCAAAAAAGTGCGCGTAAAGTGCGACCATATTCATAGGTTTTTGGAAGAAATACTTAAATGGTCCAGACCGTACGTATGCGGTCTTGAACAGCTTTTTCAGATCAACACTTCCCTACTTTGATAATCATAGGATTTTGGAAGAAATACTTAAATGGACCGGACCGTACGCATGCGGTCTTGAACAGCTTTATTAGATCAATACTTCTCTACTAAGACTAAAATAAATCTCTACACAGAAATACATATAGGGCGCACTGTTGCAACAAAATTTCCCGACCTAACACACATTCCCGCCCCTATTTATTTCTTGCTTGTTTGGTTTTTCTATTCCTGGATATGAGAGATTGTAGTCCGCAAAACAGTTTAAATTTTCGTTAACAATTTTTTAAAATGTCCATCGTTTTAAAACCAGAAAGTAGAAAATAATCCGTATTGAAATGATAGTTACAAATAATTTATACTAGAACATGCACATTTAAACTAGATATTTTCTTTTACATAACAAGTAGTAAGATAAGCAAACATACATAAATACGGGTCTTCGTCTTTTAAACAGTAATCGACTTCTTGATTGCCAAACATGCGAATGATTAAATTGTGAAAAATATATATTTATAAAGTTTTGTTTTTAATGTCTTCCTTTATTTCCGAAAAGTGCTCACATGAGTTCGTGTTGAAAACAAATTCAAAATAATTAATGAGTATTGTAGAATTGATTTGTAGGCGTCCGAACAATGGTTTAAGTACGAGATACAATGGATAAGTGTGAGTTCGTTGAATTAATCATCTCGCCCTTCGGGCTCGTGGATTATTTTCAACGAACCCACACTTATCCATTGTATCTCCTAAAAATAAATGTTGAACTAGTTCTCGTCCTGAATATGCATGAAATATTTGCTACTGGACGTTAAGCAACCAACAATCAATAAACAATCAATCAAACCGCCAGAAATCATATTAAATGTACAGGAAAGCATAAAACAAACTTCAAAAAGCTACGGACATGTGATAAATTCCGATGTTCTGATAATCAAAGATGGTTTGTCATAAATATGATCGATAACAGAGAATTTTACAAAAAAAATGTTATAATAGTTTTGAATCTAAAAGTGATCGCACCACATCACAGCAGGCAGCGAATGAAGAGGCCAACAGTCCAAAATCATGGTCTCCACAAGGTCGTCAGCAACGGAATAATCTCAAACCTTTTTCAGGGCTCATACATGTAGCCATCCCAAATGAATATACATTTAAAATGACAACCAAAAACGGCAGTTATATTTATATTATATTTAAAATTTTTTTTAAAGTATGTTTTCTCCTCGGGTTTACACCGTTAGATTTTCAAACTCTTCTGGTTTCATCTTTTTCTTAGCTTTTACATTTTTGCGAGCTAACGTCCTACTTCCTTTTCAATATTATATTAAACACTTATTAAAGGGCAAGGATAAGGGCCTTATTTGACCCATTATTCAATGTTAAAAAAACTTTCAATAATTTATTTGTTGAAATTAAGTTTTAATTACATATTTAATTTTTAAATGAGAAATTTCTGTTTGTGACGTCAGTATGACGTAAAAAAACCTATAATATCTTAAACAAAATATATCGCCAAAACGAATACATTTCTTCCTATTTTGTTTCAATAGAAACATGTAATACTTATCATTAATATTGAATAATAAACGTTTTTGTCAGTAAACGAAAAAAAAACAAGCGTTAATATATTTTCAGAAAGCAAGTCTTCCAAAGATGACGATTCAGTTCAGGTTGGGAGCAAGGATTATGCTATAAACTGTAATGTTACAACGCCACTGAATGGAAATATTTATTGGAGAAAGGACAAACAACCACTAGTTTCAAGACTGAATCCATCTTCTACAAAACTTGTGATACCTGATGTTTTACCTAGTGATGCTGGCAATTATACCTGTCTCTTGAATGGAAAGGAGATCTCCTATTTTGTGCTGAAAGTTAAAGGTAATTTATACCAGAGGCTCCCGGGAGCCTACCAGGAAGGAATGTAGTACAAAGTTTTGGAAGAGGAAAACTGGCTCACTAGTTTCACTTCAGAAGATTCTGAATTGAATTACCCTTACAGTCCTATATTTCAATATGTTGGACTGTGGAAGTCAACTTAATTGGCAGGCAGGGATGTAGAACCTAATTTAGGGAGAACATTCAAACAAACTTTCCGTTGAGTGTCCTACGCTAAACTATGTCTGGCTAAGGAAGCCATTTTGGTAAGAAGGCGGGACTACCGGACATTTTGGCATTATACCATCTAAGTTTGGTAACAATTGACTCATTATTTACATACAATAAGATGTTTAAAATATAACACTGTTTTATTTTTCATAATTTCTGCCATCTTGGTTGCAAGGGAAAGGCGCGGATGCTTGACACAATTTTAGTAGAGGACCACAAAGGGACCGTTCTACAAAGTTTTTTTGCCATTGGAGCAGTAGCTTCAGACAAGAAGATTTTCAAGTGAATTTCCCCTAGGATCCTTTATTGAAATAAGTTCGCCTGTAGCGGTCATCTTGGTTTGTGGTAGGGTATGTCGAACATAATTGAATTAGAAGGCCATGATTGTTTGTTGCTTAACATCAAGTGGCAAATATTTCATGCACATCCAGGACGAGAACAAGTTCAACAATTGTCAATTTCGAAAAAGGGGTAGAATGAAATACAAGGCAATGGATTTTGACTGCCACTAGAAAAAGGTAGTGATGGTTAGGGACGAAAAATTTAGGCTTTTTAAGCGGCATAAACCTGCTCTTTTTCGAAAACTACAAAAGGGGTCTTTTACGTGCAAAGAGCGTGCCACTTTCCAAACAGGTCACCCACTATGGTCCGCGGCCAGGCTTTCTGTTTTATAACCTGGCGACCCCCTATCGAAAGGGCCTCCCCTATCCGCCATATAGGGTGCGCGCTGGGTCAGCTCTGTGGGTCGAGCTCTGGAGACCGCTCCGGTGACCAGTACATACCATATGGCATGACCTCATTTTCATGGATTTTGTAGAGGTTTTTACATTCAAGCCCATTTCTCAACAAGTGTAAAATCTAGACCGATGATGCTTTGGTCTGTTGTTAGATCTTGCTGACTTCTTGCCAATTTGCTATATTTGCAATATTTGACCGTGGCCTTATTTTTATTGTTGATTGACTTTGTAAACTTCTTACACTCAAGTCACCCCCGAGGGCGGCCGGGGTATAGAAA
>JAULBM010305858.1:0-14448 GCA_032357055.1 Geukensia granosissima
TTTGTCAGGAGCCGGGCCCTATCTATGAAGTCGCTATATATATCACAAGCTCTTGAGTAACGAATGAGCTGTGATATTTATACTCCATACGCCGGTTCTTCTGGAATGTTGCCGCTCAAAAATGGGAAATTGACGATAGGAAAGTCAAAGTCTTATCGCGCTTGTCATAAAGTTTTGTATTTAACCTTCCTTTAGTGTTAATTTCAAGATGCAGGTCAAGATAAGAAGCTGACTTGTTTATTAGGAGATTTACTTCATTAAGATAATTTTAAAAAAAACTCCTAAAAATTTATGGCTTATAATACATTATATGGTATATTATTTCTTTCTTATGTTTGCAAGGGCGAAAATTTCCTTCCAAAAGTAAAAATCAAGATTAAACGAAGGAATATATCTCGCTTTCTTCCCATTAACGGAAACAGTAGAGCATACACCTTAATTCAGTAGTAGGAAAGGCAAACTTTTTAATTAAATTATAAAAATAAAGGCTAGTACACTTTCGTTGACATTTACCCCATACCTTAGTTTTCTCGTAATATTGAACTATAGTTTTGTTATGTGTTCTATTTCGTCTATGATTCATGGAGCGTTGACATATTTTTAAAATCTTTCAAATTTGGGTATAGAACTCTAGTTAAATAACCAATAAAAAAGTAAACAATTATGAATAACTACGAACTTAAAAAAATTTGAAAAAAACATAACCAAAACAAATTCAGAATCATATGTATTTTTATGTTTTTCCCTTTAACTGTAATTCGTGAACAATATTTTTTTTATTAAGGACTATAGTTGGCAATTTTTTTGGCTCCAGAATCCTATTTTTGCTGTACTTGCTACTGCAGATTTTTATCACAATACAACTTGTAGTCAAATTTCCTTTAAAATGACCAAGGCCTTCCTTCCAACATCCTATATCGCATCCCACATCATTATACTTCCACAATCAATTTTCTTTTAATGCAGGTGTTGACAAAGCGCCCTTTTATCGTTGGTATACTATAGCTCTATCATAGCATCGTTTGGAAAAAAAAACCAACAAAACAACTTAAACGAACTGTCCCCCAAATTTTTGTGGCCATACCCAATGTGTCTGACCCTACTGAAATCGGATCTGATGGCCTTGGCACGGCCAGTATCACGTTCACTGGTTTCAGACTAGGTCACGTGTCAAACCTCAATGACAGTACCAATCCTAAGGCGAAACATTATGTACTCCGGGAAACATTCAGCAACCTATCCACATCTGTCTAGATTTCACCAGCTTATAACCGACCGATCACGTTGTTTCGTTGGTGTTCGTTCAGAACTAGGAAAATTTGGCTATGCGATTCTTCTATTTTTAGGGAGTATCTTTTTGTGGCTTTAAATAACTAGTTATGAAATCGTAAAAGAGCATACACAAAAACATTCAATGCTGAATTATATGATGACTTATAAATTCAAAAAAATTGAAAACATGTGTTTTTTTTCTAGTGATGCGTTACCAATATCAAGGAACATTTGCCGGGGTTTTATTGAAATACATTTAATTTTTTCTATAAATATTTTTGATTTTGCTACGTTGTCAGCTGTTGACAATTGTTTATTGAATACTGTTGATTATATAGATGTTTTTAACTTGTAAGATTATCGCATTGTTTTGATTGTAAACTGGTGCAAGTTGCTAAAATAAGATGAAAGACTTTCAGACATTCCAAAATCATCACTTGCTGTAAATTTTGTTATATTTGTTTTTTATCATTGCTTTATGTTAATAATAAAAAAATAGAAATGCTTTGAATTTGTTGTCATGACCCTGGTTTGTCAGTAGATCTATAACCTAATTGTTGGAACCGGCAAGGGTTTTGCGGAATGTATTTATGTTTATCAATGTTGTATAGATATTGTAGATTTTTCTCTGATGTACATCTATATATGAGTAGTAACCTCTCATCAGCATCATAAGTACAAATAAATAGGAAGACCGAGATCCAAATAAATCAGAAGAAATAATCGTATAAAAACCCAAATAAGAAGACAATTCCAGCTATATGAACGTATTATGCTCCAACTCAATTACAATAATTGGTTTAGGCTCATATGTCATAGGTTTGTGGTGTGAAATTCATGTGATGAAGCTTGAACTTTACATGAGTTTAAAGTGCAATTCACTTCATGTAAAGTGAACTCTTTTACAACCTTATTTGCTCAATTAATGTTAAATCATTAGATTTTTGCTGAGAACTTAAATTTGAGTGAACAAAATTTGATTATTATAATTAACTAAATAATTATTGATATCCATCATTTGCTAGCCAGATGTAAAAAACTTAGCATGATCATATCTGCAGGAGAAAATTCAAAACTTGAACCCATTAACAAATTTGTTGTAGAATCAAAAAGAAGGAGAAAATATGTAAAAAAAACTTGTTAGTAATGGCTGGCCTTTGACATTTGCTCATTCCTCTTAATATATGCGGAAAATAGTCATCAGAAAAAAGCAGTTTGTAAAATTTCACATATGTTTCAGATATATTTATTGATATAAAAAATTTTAAAAAACTGTTTTTTCATCCCACCTAAAAAATTGATTTAAGTTTTTTCTCTACAAAAGAGTATAATAGGATATCTACTTGCTTTTTTAAAATCTGAACAGATGTAAAAACAACCCATGCTCTTGCCACTTTGTTCTACATAATCTGCCTTCCACTCTGATCCTGTCTTAGAACCAGAGAGATAATTTTGTTTGACAACAGTTTTCGTTTTATCAAAATATCAGAAGACATACCAGTTGTAATGTTGTCATACAGATATTTCTGCATGTGTGGTCCAAGTGAAGACAGGAAGTAGTAGGAGTACAATAATATATGGATAAAACTGTTAATACTAGCACACAGATAGGCTGGACAAAAAAATAAAATATACAATAAAAATATATATGAAATTGTTACAATGTAATACTAACGCACAGACAGGCTGGGAAAAATATACATCATAATATGGATGAAACTGTTAATACTAGCACAAAGATAGGCTGAAAAAATATACATCAAAATATGGATGAAACTGTTAATACTAGCACAAAGATAGGCTGAAAAAAATATACATCAAGATATGGATGAAACTGTTAATACTAGCACAAAGACAGACTGGAAAAAATATACATCAAAATATGGATGAAACTGTTAATACTAGCACAAAGATAGGCTGGAAAAAAATATACATCAAAATATTGATGAAATTGTAAATACTAGCACAAAGAAAGGCTGGAAAAGATATACATCAAAATATGGATGAAACTGTTAATATTAGCACACAGATAGGCTGAAAATAAAAGGTATAAAAAATTGATAAAAACACAAATACACAGATACATAAGAAACTAGTCGAAGCAGCCACGCTGCATATCCCCGCGCCACTCTGGTGTTTGATGTTATAAAAAGAAATAAGTAGAAGTTAGTTTTTCAGAATAAGGAAATATACCACTATGTATTTTTGTTTATGGAAAGGTAATTGATATATAAGAAACAATAATCTGAGTTAAAGGTGTTCTGTACTTTAAAATGTATATAAGATACAACTCAAAATATTCAGCACTGTATACTTTAAAAGAAATTAAATGAATGATCCCAAAAGGCATTGAGTTTACAAAAGAGAATATGGTATGTGAATGAATTATTATTTAAAAAATGTGGGATGGTTAATTATTGGAGAAATGTATTATACATTGTATAATGAGGTATATACGGTAAGAAGTGGATAGGAAAGAGGAAGGCAATAATTATAATATTACGATTTTATAATATTAAATTAAATTAAATTAATAATTAAATACTAATATTACTAAGAATATATGTGATTTAGGGGTGGGATCTGAATGGTTTTTGAGATAATTTGGGATTTCCAAAATTAGGGGGGTGTGGCAGACCCCCGGGGTGCCCATGTAATTTGTATTTTCATGCCGACTAAGAATATATATGGTTTAGGGGTGGGTATCTGAATAGTTTTTGAGATAATTTGGGATTTCCAAAATTAAGGGGGTGGGGCAGACCCCCGGGGTACCCATGTAATTTGTATTTTCATGCCGACTAAGAATATATATGGTTTAGGGGTGGGGATCTGAATAGTTTTCGAGATAATTTGGGATTTCCAAAATTAAGGGGGTGGGGCAAACCCCCGGGGTTCACATGTAATTTGTATTTTCATGCCGACTGAGAATATATATGGTTTAGGGGTGGGGATCTTAACTGGTATTGACTTATTTACAATAATTGCTGCTATGTATCCTTAGGCTACTGTGTATCTCAACCCCTAGGGGCATTATCAAAATTCCGAAACCTTCGACACAGTCTACATTTCAAGTGCTATTACTGAGCCAAGTTTCAGTTCCGTATTCCATATAACCTCAGAGGAGTTACGTGACAAAGGATTTATGTACCCTAAGGCTACCCGTGTATCTCAACCCCTGGGGGCATTAGCAAAGTTCCGAAACCTTTGGCACACTCCACATCTCAAGTGCAATTACTGACCCAAGTTTCAGTTCCGTATTCCAAATAACCTAGCAGGAGTTGCATGACAAAGGAAAAATGTACCCCAAGGCTAACTCTATAGCCCAACCACTGGGGGCGTTATCAAAATTCCGAAACCTTTGGCACAGTCACCACACATAGTGTAATCAATGTTCCAAATTTCATCTTCCTACGTTGGATGGTTCCTGAGATTATTCTGGACATTAACAGCAACAGACGTACGTACGTACGTACGACGAATAGTAAAACATTATCCCCGCGCTATCGCTTATCGCGGGGATAAAAAACAATTTAATGTACATCGTAAAAATCATACCAGAAAACTTACAATTGAAAGAGAAATGTATGAGAACACTTCTATTAAATATTCAAAAGCCAAACATAACCCCCATGTTCTACCCTCACCAGACACGCCAGGGGTAAAAAAGGAAGAATTATTTCCAATCAAATTAGATTGATTTCCATTTCATACATTCTTAATTGCAGTATTGTTAGTTGATATTTAATGTAGCCCGACATTTGCCACTTTAAAAAATAATAATTTGGCCGACAAAAATTTTCCTGTTTAAAAGAATTATACAAACTTTGCAGCCGAAAAATAATGTCGAGCAAAAAATTGTCCGAAAGTATATTAGTACGATTCATTGCTAAACTAATCTTCAATCTTGGCATCCATCGCAAAATGAAACCATTCAACTATATTAAAAATACTTTTTAAGTCAACATTGCGAATTTCTAAAAATAGTTATATGATAAATATTTAAATTTAGATCAGAAAATCCCGTTGTCATTTTTGATGCTGTTATTAATATTAACTGGATAGACATAAATATATCTTATAATTTTATTGCTATAAATATACATTATCTTTCGTAGTATATATATATGGCACATTACCTCGAAATAAGTGAAAGGATCACAATGCAGTCGAGATTTCAAACTCTTCAAAACACCTCTGAAGCTGAAAAGCTGGGAATTTGCTTACAAAAACCTCACGCTAGTCAATATTCTAGCTTAGCTGCTCGTATCAGATCATACTCACACTGGACCAAGACCAACCCTAGACCTGTGGATTTGGCTGATGCGGGCTTCTACTTCACAGGTATGATTTTCTCTCAAAATATATGGGAATGCAGTTTTACGGTTTGTAGTCTTTACTTTTATGAAATGTTTTAAAGGATCTGAAAACAAAGATTTCTTCTTATTTGCTCAATTTGGATAAGACTAAATGTCTTTGCATTTGTGTTCGTTTCTGAATGTCATTCTTGTTGAATTTATACCGAAAAAGTAGGAAAATAATGAAAATGTATGAAAATAGTATTCATAAACTAATTTCTTGAGGATTCTATTACTTATCAGGATATTCAAACATCTTTTATCCTAAATGGTAAAAAAACTGTTCCAGACCTTAATTTTATTAACTTTTGAAAACTTCTCGAAATAGTCATTTTTGTGAAAAAATAATCAGGAAAGTTTTATTCTTTGTACAGGTTTGGTTATAAATTGGCTGGTAACACACTTGTCTTTCAGTATAGCAAACGGGTAAATCGTCACCAAGCAAAAAACACACAAAATTAACCATAAATTACTGTTGTAGCAGTGATAATGTACTTTACAAGAAACATACTTAACTTCAAGATGATTTTTGACAGAATAATAATAAACTGATAAATAAGGTAAAATTTAGCTTAAAACAATGCAATTCTGAGATTTTCGACTGGATGTGCCCTAACATCCTATATAAGAATTAACATTCCTCTTGCCATGACGTCTTAACTCAGTTTTAATGTTTTTATAGGCACTGAAGATATAGTCCAATGTTATTATTGTGCATTAAAGCTGAAACGATGGGATGTTTTCGATGACCCTTGGGTAGAGCATGCCAGACATGGCAAACACTGTCCACATGTGATCAATGTGAAAGGACAGGGATTTTACAAGCAGCTCAATGAGGTAACTATGTCACTGTCACTTTACATGTTACATAAATTGGCCGTCACTTCAACGAATGATTTTAATAATTTGATTTGGATATCTATTTTTAATCAATTAAACTAAAAAGAGTAAAATTAATTAATGTGCACCAAACGAAATATGCCACCACTTAAGTCAAAATATATCGGAAGTTCAGCTTTGAAGTACATGTATGTCATGTTTTAAATCGTTGGAATTCTTTATTGCCGCGGCTCACCTGCAGTTGAAATTTTAGTTTTCCTCAGCAAAAAAAAATTTCCCATTAACTATGTTAAAAATTTGATATTGATAAAATCTTAAAATGACATGTTTTTATGGACAAAACATGAATCCTGCTTCAGTGCAATAGCCTGAATTTAATTAAGATTTATGCTTAAAATTTCATCTTTTATCTGTCATAACCCCCTAAAAATAAAAATTTTATCATGTCTTGTTACGCGGGACCATGTTGATTGCATCTACAAAATGAAGCAAATTTACAAAAAAAAGTCGAGAAAAAATAACATTACATCCTATGGTTGTAAAAATAAGTTTAAAAAAATTAGAATTATAACGATATATGATATTATATCTTACTTTGTAAAGCTTTTGATACAGTGGCAAATTTTCTTTGGTTCTGTATTTTAGGCATATGTCGCTTGAACGTCGTTTGTTGTTGTATCTTGTCAACGTCAAGGTCAATGGGTAAGATGGCGTCGTTTCGGAGATGATTTTCTGTATCTTGATGGTTTTAATTCAATAAACGGCTGTTTTAAGGGCTACGATGCCGAATAGAGCAGACCGGTTCCGCTGTGAACTACTGGTCGCCAGTGAGTCATTGCCTCGAGGGCAATGTTAGAAATTGGTCGTTACCCCATTACACGATATTGTACGAACAACGGTCGAATTTCTGCTCGGCAGCCTGTATTGCTGTTGTGATGACAGCTACGTGACTGAATGAAAAACAATACCCGTGACTCGCTTACTAACTAATTTTCATTTTTATTTATAGGTGGAAGATGACGGACCAGGTAAATATAATAATTATATTATGTAATCACACCAAAAATAACCAGATTTCACAGGTAGCAACTTTTAATTATAAACTTCACAAATAACACTATTAACGGGAATATTCTACAGCGAAGAATAAATCTTTTCGTTGAAGTGTAATAAAAACTAATTAAACATCTAAGCCATTTAATGTTGTCGCAAGTTTAAAAAAATGAGAGCATTTTAGGTAAGAGAATATGAGAAAAAAAAATAAATTGGGATACATTAGTTATATTGAAAAAATGTAGATAATAACTGTAACAGAAATTACCATAGAGAAAAAAATTGGTTTCTCTAACTATATGGAACTAGATGATGGTATGAAAATGCATTTGTTGTGCAAACTTTTTATCCCTTAAGCAGTAAATCGAAACGAATTCTCATTTTAAACTTTCCGGTACTTTAGAGTTAAAAATGGCTCTTGTCATGTCTCCTCAGTGAGGATATTCCTAAAGCGAAAGAATAGACCACAAATATTTATGTGATAAAGCCGTCCTTCGTTGTAATTTGCAGCATCACATAGAAACCTGTACACAGATGATTTGATATTTACTACAGCAGGACAGGCATTGATCAGAATGGGATGTTATAAGGAACGGGATATTCTGGAAGCCATCAGACATTTTGTAAATAAGAATGGTATGAAATACTTTTATGGGTTGAAGTTATTTTACCACATTGGGCACTCATTTTATTCATTTCAGAAACAGATCACTAAAGCTGATGGAAAACAAATGTAAAAATTAAGTATTAAAATCGATAACCACATAGTTACACTGTAGCTTTAAATTTTAAAATAGATAAATAAATAAAATAATGTTAATATAAATAAATGTGAACAAAATGAATACATATTTAAGATATGTCAAATAGGAGCGACGTAATTATATAAAACAATAGATTAAGATTAATAAAACAGCTAAAACAAAAAAATATCCGGAGGTCAAACAGCATAATTTAAGTTTGGATATTTTTACCGGAATGAAAATAGAACCAGATGGCCTCTGTATATGCTCTGTACCTCTTTTTCAGAAACAGTAGAATTTGCTGCTCATGATATAGCGAAGATTTTACAAAATAAAGGTCATTTCGGGTGAAGATGTTTCGCAATGGCAATTGCATTTAATATGCGATGACCATGACCATTCATCAGCGGAGAGCAGCTTACAAATTGTGAACACAGAGTCAAATATTGGACTGATAAATAAATCATTCTTGTTCCATCACCATATGTAATACCAGAACAAACAGTCCAACAGAAGTCATTTATTTGGTGTATATTTTATTAATCAATGTAATTTATACATGAAATTACATGCATTTTGTAGTATCAGGGTTTGTGAAGTCGGTATGAATTTCCAATTAAGTCATAAATATCTCCCCTGAGTTTAAACAATGGCTACGTTTACATTGCCATGATTATTTCGATGGGACTTTTGGTAAATTATCAAATGAATACCCGTAGATCTAAGTAAATCATACAAATTAGTGACAAAATGTGATACTATCCTTAGGCAGTAATTTTGATAATCAACAGCATAGTACAGTTGTTACATGTGTACAAAAGGATAAATGGTACTGCCATATGATCTATAAAAGCTAATAGTCATAGTTATATCAAGTGGGGTTATTTTGAGTAAATTAAAAAGTTGTCCATTAAAATAGAAGGTCTGTTCCTTTGTGATATTTTTACTTGGCTGAAGTAGTACGTGTTCTTAATTCTGATAACAATTATCTGGTAAATATTTTATTAACAAGTTCATAGTTAACTTGTTCACAACGTTTTCATCCAAGCATGAGTTTGTGAAAAAATCTTGAATTGTTTATTTGAACAGAAAGTCATTAAAGTCTATATTGTAGCCATAATTGGATGCACCATTATTTCTGTTTTTATGCTTTTACCATAGGTTGTAATCAGTTGAGTTCCATATTCTCAACCTGACTTAAAAAATATCTTTGTAAATATTTTAACTATAGTTTCACCGATGATTTAATAGCGCTTCATTCTACTTCCTGTTCAGACACCTTTTGGGATTTTTCATAAAGATCAATGTAGTTAGTTTGCTTGTAAAAAGGTCATTTGAACTTAAACTTTGTTTGAGATACGTTGTTTACTATGATCTTATTTTAATCAGATTGGTGTATACTGTCAGGCTACAGATGTTGTAAATTCGTCATAGGTAACTGAAAAATGGGCTCGTATGGTCAACTGAAATTTAAAAATAAAATGATTGTCTGAAGGAGTATTACATATTCCAATCATAGAACGAAGAATACTGAAACAGCAAAGAAGGAAAATGTGAGTGCTGTGAACCGCCTTTTCGATTCAAGTGTAATATAACAAGAAATGGTGTTTCATTTGTCTCATTGAAGAAACAAATTTGTTTGTGTTCAATTTCCCTTTTAACGGGAAAAGTATATGAAGCAATTTATACTACACTGTTACATTTCTTTTCTGTCACTTTTATTATTTTTAAAATCTTTTATTATTTTTAAAATGTTTTATTATTTTTAAAATGTTATAGATTCAAGTTTTGGTTCTTCTACATCCTACAATAATATTTGACTATAATATTTATGATTTGGGGTTTTTTAACACTTTTGTAAGAGGTCTTTTTGACGACTGATAATCTTGCTTGAGTTTTATCCCTTTTTCTATTATGTTTTACATAGATTAAACCATATAAGAAAATTTAAATTAATGTTGTACTTGTTATTTACCTGATCGATTGGCGTAGGTTATCATTGTTATTTATCAGGTCATTAAAATAAAAGTATTCCAGAAATGCACAACTCTCTATAATGTTTCATTTCTGCCATACGGTTAAACCATAAAGGCTGGTTCAAGACGTCTGCATAATTTTCCATGGAATAGAAAAATCACCCGTTTAATTCAACCCACGTTAAATATTTTTTACTATGAGTTCTATTCCCATCTTGGCCAGATAACATTTGTTCGTCACCACTACAACCACCAACAACACCCCCCTTAACCCACAAACTTCGTATTGGTCAAATCCTAAGATAATATTCTCCACTGCAATGGAATTGGAGTATATAAGCTTGGTTTTAGGGTTTTAACAGTATACAGTAACTGCGAGTACTCTTTCCAGGTCGATACTTTTGTCGTACCATGCATAAGTGTGAATTGTATTTTTTTGTTGGTTTTAAGTATCGATTTAAAGCGTTTTACCTATTTTAACAGATTTTTAAAGTGTATTTTAAGGATGGGATGAGCGCTCCCCAACCGGTTTAACTCCGCCACATACATTTTTGCCTGTCCTAAGCCAGGAACATGTAGTCCTGTGGTTGGTGTTGATTAATTAGTCATTAAAATTTCATTGTGATTTTTTTTTCAATACTAGCTTTTTTATATTATCAGTCTATATAGTGTTAAAAATTTTAACAAAGACCTAGTCTATATATACATATATAGAGGTGTTGTTGTAGCCCTATCTCATAATACAAAGTTAAAGTAATCCAAAGGAGTCAAATTATTACAGGCTTTCTGGTATATTTATAATCTTTAAATATAGTTTATATATAACTAAATTGAGTAAATTTGTTGATTGCATTAAACTTACCTTAATGCAAATGTTATCATTTAGTTATTTTTTTAATACATAAGCGGTATAATACTTAAAAATTATTTGTATAAGAGGTCGCCCTTTTTGAAGTCCGTGCAAATGCTTAGCAATTACAGGCCGTAAAAAGATTCTTCAACATAACAAATTATTTGTATTTTGAAAATTGGTGTAATATTGTAGTAAGCGATCTTTAAAGTTGGGGATTTTCCATAGTTATTTTCTAATGTATAAATATACAATCGTTCTGGATGATTTATTTGTTATACTGTATACCTTGATATGTTTCTTCTATTTTTCAATTAAAATGTCATTACAATGTTTCTAAATATTTAGAAACAAAAGTATGTCAATGCCCCAGTTTTTTACGTATGGGGATTTGAATGTTGCCATCGATTATGAAAAAGACACTTTTAATGAAATAAGACAGAAAAATCCAACATCACATGAAAGGTTACAAGAAATAACGGTCATTCTTGTTTAACATGATGTTTGGAGAAAGCAGCACCGTAGTGAAGGAAAACTTGGTTTCCTAATCGGTTGCTTTTGGGTTTTTAACTAGCAGACAGTAACTGCTAGTACAATTTTGAGGTCAATACCTTTGTTGTATCTTGTATTAAGTTTTAATTATATTTGTTATTGGTTTTCAGTATCGATCTTAAGTGTTAGATCTATTTCAACCGATTTTTATGGTGTGTTTTTAATGTTGTTTTGTCGCACCAGTGTCCCAGGTTAAGGGGAGGGTTGAGCGCTCACCAACCGGTTTATCCCCGCCACATACTAATGTCCCTGTCCCAAGCCAGGAACCTGTAGTCCAGTGGTTGTCGTTGTTTAATTCTTTTACTTCCTAGGTTGTGGTTCTAATGCTACTAATGAGAGGTTACTCCTTGAAATGTACATGTAGCATACCTAAATTTTCCATATTTATTTAACATTGATAATTTTGTATTTTAATATGAACAATGAATATTAAGATATAATTCTACATTTTGGTTCCCCCTATCGGAAATTTAAAACGGAATGTAACAAACAAAATGCAAAATTTAGTGAAATGATGTCCATTTTGACATGAATAAACTAATCCATAAGAGTAATATGCATAACATCATTTTAATATTCGAATAATGTGTTATTTGGAATTAATCAACAATTAACGACAACAAATATTTTACTCAGTTATTTGTTACCTATTTGAACTACACACTTTTCGTTCGCATTTGCAAAATACAATGTTTCCACTGGAGCCCGACTGTGGAATAGGAAGCTCATACTTTATATACAATGTTTCTCCTTATTTTCCCTAATAACTTTCGCATAAAAATTAGTCCATAGCCCATATTTATGGAGATAAGGCTTAAATATCTCCATGAAAACAAGATGTGTAAAAGCTAATGAACTTATAATATGAATGACTTATTGATAAAGGGTTTCTGTCAAAAATTATTAGATTAAAGAAAAGAATAAGCATAACTAGTCTTACCTTTTGCGCCATTCGTACCAGATGGGGAAATCAGACATTAATGTTTACAACATTCAGTAAAATTTGTCTGCACAGAGTTAATATATCCCTAAGTAATTGCATAGTTCCAGAGACATTTAATTACAAAGGCTTTCTAATTAAAAACCTCTGAGGGGGGTATTTTAGTATGTAAATCAGGATGTTTGAACCAATTTCTATCATACACATAAGTAAATTTTATTTTGCAGTGATGAATGAATATTCCCAACTCCCAGATTACTACACTTGAATATATTTCTCCATTTATGACATAAAGAGATCAATATCTCAATCTATCTATACATTTTTTGAAACAACGCAAACTGTATTTGGTGTTATGAGAAAAAATCAACTTAAAGATATAATAGATCTTTTCATAAGTATATCATCCCTGTCCTGATTCATATGAGATAAATACTGTGAGAAAAATCCAAAATTATATATAAATGCATTCATAATCAGGTTTCTGTTATTGGTACCCTACAATAATTGTAGACAAAAAAAATTTAAACTGTACACATTGTTGATTATTTAATGTTTTTACCGTGCATCAGCAAGTATTTCATGCATTTTCAGCACAAGAACATATTAATGTAAACAGACTTAATACAGGAATGAGCTCTGCTGTCTCCTAGGCTGACTGTATGTAATTTCAAATGTACTATGTAATAAGTTAAAGTCTACAAAAAGAAATATCATCATTTTATTTGAACTACGAGCCGCCCTTTCTTTGCTTTAGAATCTTGAAGAATCTTGAAGTTGCAAGCATGAAGGAAGTACACGTTAAAAGGAGTGCTTTCCCTACTTTTATTTCTGGCAAAAAATGTAAAGTGATGACATTACAAAAGGAATTCTAAGATCCCAAAAGTCAGGGGACAGATAAGACCGTGGTTAACAAAACAACTAAAAGTCAAATATAATACAAACAACACTACACTGAAAACCAAAGCTGGCGTAACATCTCAACGTAATACTTAGTAGTCAAAATAGGTCTTTAGTCACAATCGATGTTAGTCACAATCAGGATAGGATGATGGATTTGTTGTGAATCGAGTAATGAATCAGACCTTTTTGATTTCAATGGGGTAAATGCAGTCAATAAAATTCACCATCTTTCAGAGACCACGTGACACCTTGGTTAAGCTTAGTTAACAATCATATAAGATCACTCTGAAATGAAACCACATATTTTTAGATCTGAAAAGCAAACACAATTTTAAATGATCTAATCTGCATTCAGATTATTTGCTTTTTTTTGTACTTGTTACCTAGGGAAAATTCAGCCTCAAATCCTTTATCTGTCAGTCCAGAGTTTGTTTTAAACACCAGTTTGATATAGCCTGTTGTTGATCGTACTACCATGTCTGTTAAGTCATCAGAACCAGTAAATCCATCACCACTGTGTAAAGCTGAGGAAGTGCTGTTAAATATCTAAAAATTAAGCATTCCCAAAATTAAAATAGCCAACTTTCAATGAAATATATTTTCATACAGAATATTTTTGAAGAGCTATGTCGAGTAATGCCATAAATGTCTCATCATCAAATAAGACTAGATCCCAATCATTTCTTTTTAAATATAACAATTCAAAGGACGAGGGTCGATAATGCCCATTTTTGGCCCAAGAATTTAAATGAAAATTGGCTAATATTAATTATTTTATATTTTTGTATTGAATAATGTCTATTAAAATAACATCAAATTTTTAGTAAAATTAGTTCTACAATTGGCACATGACACATAGAAAATGTTTTAAATGTAAATTAGTTAATTTGATGCAATATTTTATATTATTTTGTTCATTTTAATATAGATTGCACAAAAACATCACAACCAAACTTTGATCTAT
>JAULBM010305869.1:0-14448 GCA_032357055.1 Geukensia granosissima
TAAACACTTGGCCAATAGTATATTAGCAGATCATACTGCAGTGTAGAGATATTGGTCCAAACACAATAAACATTTGGTCTATAGTATAAGGGGATCATACTGCAGTGTAGAGGACGTGGTCCAAATATAATAAACACATGGTCTATAGTATAAGAAGATCATACTGTAGTGTAGAGTTAGTGGTCTAAATAGAATATAGACATGGTCTATAGTATAAGGAGATCATACTGCAGTAGAGGGATTGGTCCAAATAGAACTAACATATCAGTCTACTCTTGTAAGGAGTAAACATATTTTGCATACGGGAGTGTAGAGGTAGTGATCCAGATACTATATTTTGAATTCTAAATATAGTATCTGCCTTTTAAAAGACGATATCCGCAAAATAAAGTCAAATTACATATAATGTATCTATGTCTTATGTCTATGTGTACTGCAATATACACAGGGAGTATAGTCCAGACTGCAAGGAAAGATCTTAACATAAACCAGTGAATTTACTCAGATATATGTGATCTTGGTATACACATTGGAGATGTGACATGATTGCCCATGAGACAGCCACCCACCAAATGACAGTGGAATTTTTAAAAACTTCTATATTTAATCTGATATATGAGATCTTGGTAATCTTTCACTTATTTGGATTGTGAACGTCGTAAACAAGTTTTCAGTCAGATTGTATGGAGGTAGTTCTGGGACGGGAGTAAATTTTATGTGAAGTACAAATCTTCACAATATTCTGATCATATCGCAATGTATATTAGAGAGACCCTACTTATATCCTTATTTTAAACAATAACATGAATATACATACACGGTTGACGGGATATTTTCATTTTAAAATGCCACGGATGATTTCCTTAGTAAATAATATGTACAGATTTTGTTGTCACTAGAGATTTTGGTAAATAAGTAAAGATATTTAATAGCAGTTCCGTTTAAATAATACAATGGATAAGTTATTTAGAAAGAATAGGATTAATCAACCTCGGTAATATCAGTGATTTTGGTTGTGTATTGGGTAGATCTCCATGTTGTGTATTTAAGTACTTGTGCCATCTTCAAGTTAGAATGGGTACTAAATCTGAAGAACACTATACATGTAGTTAAATAATTAGGTGAGTTATATTATATTAGAAAAAAATCCCGAGAGTTACATGATATAAAAATAGTCAACTCCGTTCAAATACACAAGATAATACAATAAAATATGTGTGCCTGCTGCACTGGGTCTGCAAAGGTAATGTCAACGTTAACCATGTTTGTAGAAATTTGCAACCTGAAAAACAAAGTGCCAACTTGCATATAGTTTGAAAATAAAAATCATGTGGTGTTTAATTATAAATGACTGAAATTCAGCATTATTTATAGAAAGGTTGGATTTTCTTGATCAGAGCGAAGGATTAAATGGGGATATATGTATTTACACATTCCAATGTTTATCAATACATATATACATGTTTATACAGATCAAAATGAATTATATTTACAGTAATGGGCTGTCTGAACAGTACAAGCAATACGAAGGTTCAGCCATTTGATCATTCCAAAGAGAACGGAACTGTACCAACTTCTCATCAAAACGGACAAATACCCTCATCAAAGAAGGTCCCGGATACCCCTAGGGAAATACCGGGGCAGATTCCTGATCAGAAAGATATTTACAACAACAATGCTGGCAAAGACACCAGGATCGCAGCCACACCTACCACGCAGACAACAGCCAAGCCTAACACGCAGATAGAAGAGGAACAGGAGACCACAGTCGTACAAGCCACAGAACTGACACAAAACAAGGACTCTGAATTGGAAACAAAGTCTTCAAAGCCAGGAACTCTTCAGCAATCCACAGAAAAAACTCCCGCCAATCAAAGCGCTCGCTCCGCCGAAAAAGTTGTTGAATATCAAAGCACACGCTCAACTGATAAAAATTTGAGCAATCAAAGTGAACGCTCAGTTGAGAAAACATCTGGTGACCAAAGTGAACGCTCAGTTGAGAAAACATCTGGTGACCAGAGTGATCGGTCCGCTGATAAAACATCTGGTGACCAGAGTGATCAGTCCGCTGATAAAACACCTGGAGACCAAAGCCAACGCTCCACTAACAGAGAACCCATTGTGGTACCGACCATGTCTGTACCTGAGGAAGACGAGCTTAAAAAGCAATATACAACCAAAGAAATATCTATTCATAATCATGAAAAAGGATATATTGATATATTTCCCTTAAGAAAGGATATATATTCAACTACAAAGTTCAAAAAAGCTATGGAAATTGTCGTTCGACAAAAATACGACAAATTCCAAGAACAGAACAAAAAAGTTGACAGGTATGATTATGAAGATTTTAAAGAAAAATGGAAGTTTTCTCCTATATTTTTAGTTTTATTTCGATACAAGAAAATGTATTTACGATTTTCGGACATAAAAAAGGAACTACCTGGGTGTAAAGTAGCAAGTGTCCCAGACGAACAGAATGAGCTTTATGAAGATATTATTAATGATTCTAAAAATATTCTTGAAGATCTTAAAGGACAAAAAGGAAAAATAGGAATGTATGTGAAAGAATATCAGGAATTATTGGAGCGATTTTTGAGACTCTGTGATGAAATTACGAATTCTCCTACAAGTATTTCTAGTTTCAAAGGACGGTCTAGTGTAATGAACGCACAAGATCCTAATTCAGTAGAATTTCTTTTACCAGAAACAGTTGAAGCGAGTGATTTACGAAAGTGGATAGAAACTTGGAAGCAATTCGATACAGAGCTTCCCAAAGAAGGGGTATGGAAGGATTTGCCCGACAACGTTGTGAATGCCATTTCTGATCCACTTAATCTAGAGGATATATGCCGTGTTTCCTCTGACGGACTTCCCGATTTAGACTTTACAATTGACGGAGAAGCCGCGTGGTCCGTGATAGAATTAGATATTGTCAAGAATGACATAACTACCAAAGAACAAGATAAGATCTGGCGAATACGTGAAAACCGGACAGATATGAACGACCCACAGTTTTTACTTAGTAGACAAACAAGACTTGAAATGTACTTCATAAATAAGTACGAGTGGGATAGTTCCAAACTAGAACCTTTTAGGGGATTTACCGCCCGACTCCAAAGGGCCTGGAAAGAGTTTGAGGCGTTATGTATAGACGAATTCTCTGTTATACCCGAGGATGAATATTAAGATCATTGTTAATATCATCGACATCTGGAGCAATTTAATGATACGGGTTAGAATATTAGATTATGTTCTCAGTAGCATCTACTGAGGACAAAGGCATACTAACAAATTTACAGAAAAAATTATTTACACCTGAACCTGAAAATTCTGATATTAATATTTTCCTGCTAAATTTCAAAACACTTGATACCAGCGAGATTAAAACCACGCACATTTGTAGGCCCTCAGAATCGAATATTCTATACATCAGCAGTGTACATAACTGATCCCTTTGAAAAGCATAAAGTTCAAAACAGCATTAAGATTTGTCTGCTTCGTGATTCACTTTGACAAATTGGATTTAAAATGAAAATTTAAACAGAGGTTCAATTTGACCTCGATCTCAAAGGTCACCAACCCGGATAAACAACACATCTACTCAAGGTGATGTACCCTCATGCCAAATATCCAAAGTCCAAATAAAAAAAAATAAATTTACAGTCTACTTCAAGTGATAAAAAAGTTGCAGCCTTGACACAAATTTAATTGGTAATTTAACTGAGGTCATAGTAAGGTCAAAGGTCACCAACTACAGTACGCGACTCATTGAATTCGGTGATTTGTTCACATGATAAATATCAAATTCCTACCTGAAAACAAAATAAGTTTCTGCTTTGACATGAATTTGCACAATAAACACTTATTGAACTTGCGGTCATAGTTCAAGATCATCAAAGATCACCAACCATCGTTTAGAGACACTGCGGCTTAAAGTGATCTACATACCATGTCAGATATTAAACGCAAACCTAAGAAAAAAAAACAAAAAGTTACAGCAAGAACACGATTTTTGAGGACAGTCGCAGGGACGGTCTAAACACTTTTTATGATGCATCTAGGGATTACAACTTCAATGCATGCTTCAGCTGCTGACTTTGACCTATATTAAACGCACGAACGACGTGTGGTTAAGAAACATAGGTAAAGTCTATCCCAGCTTACTGTCATATTACACACATCAACCATATTGGTTTGCACGATAAACTGCAATTTATGCTTACTTCGACATTTATCTAACACATTAACGACTCGGGAAACATGGTTAAAGTTAATTCCAGCTTACTGATATGACCAGTATATTGTTATCAAATGAACATAAAGAAATAATTTCATAATATAATTTAAATAAAGAAAGAGAAAAATTTCTTACTGTTACATTTTATTAGATGTTTATGGGTCATCTCTTTCTTGAACTGAAAAACATCACAGCATGTCTCTAAAATTCCTCTAATAATTATTTGTGTTGTCTTATTTTTGATGTCATGTATAAATTTCTGTTTTGTATTGACATATCATACGTGTTTTTTATTTTCTTTAAATATCTTTTTTTTCATGCGATTGGAACACTGTGGAAAATAAGATCTATTGTCTTGTCATGTCCCACATGTCAACCATATATATATATTGTTATATATGATGCATCAAGGGATGAGATGTGCAATGTATGCTTCGAATGCTGACTTTGACCTTTCAATTAATGCATAAACGACTTGGTTTGAAGACATGGTTAGAATCCATATATCAACAAGAAATTTTACAGTGGTCGTCTATTTTTTTAACTTTTAAAAGCGTTTTTAATTATAATTGGGCAATTACACAGCGAGTAACGAAGTGGATAACGATTCTAGATATGGCAAATGATAGACCGTAATAAAAAGAGACAATGCTGGTGGACCAGGTGAGCTTACTTTTTAATCTTAAAAGTTCCCACTTTCACACGGAACAGCATCGTGGAAACTGAGTTCAGGCTGGGATATTCTCATACCATATGTGTTTCAAATTCATTGAATGGATGTATTATTGTTGCAATTTACATAACAGCATCCCTGTCAGTAGTATGCAAATGACAGTTCTGCCACAAAGCATTAATCAAGGGAAAATCATCCTTCCCTTTAAAAGGCCAATATGAAAACCCCCGTTGACACGAGGATGAGATACTGAAACGTGAGCTAACCCTTAACCCTAACCCTAACCGAATAAAACCAACTCAGGGTGGAAAGTATAGAGTAACGCTAAACACTAAAGAGACAATGAATTGATTGGTATGCATGTAAAATATGAAAATCTCTTGAAGGAGATGGCTGAAACGCGCAGGCAAAATGAGACACTGAAGTGACGAGCGTGATCTGTACATCAAATTTGGCAAAGCCTTGATACTGACACTGGGTGATCGGAGAGATCGTTAACGCATGGGCTCAGTGGGTTCCTGAAGGAAAACGGACTCTGGGTGGGAAAGTACCTGTGCAGCCATGGGTTGAAGAAGCTAAAATCGGACAAAGGTACTTCTTGTACTTTGGGTTGTTTAGGGTTTGAAAAGGGCAAAGGTGATCGAAATTCCCAGTCTTGATGCAAAAATCGACCAGAAGTTTCTGATTGAATTGAGGAGTATTAATAAGGACGGACTAAAATTGAAAAAAAAATAGAGACAAGCGAAGCGTTAAGGTGGTATTTTTGCGGGGTTTGCGATTAAAGGTCCTCACTTAAATTCGCGGAAGCTTGACGCATTTGATACTTCTCATCATGGTAGTTTTTGAGACAGGTGATAATCTTTCCAAACTTTGTATCATCGATCTGTTCGTTGTTAGCTAAAGCAGTTCTCATTTATTGTTCGACCAAGAACTTTGTGGACTGTGCCAATCGTGAGGTGTCGCGGAGTTTTTCTTCTTCTTGGCAATGCCATTTTGGATAAGTGAAAATACCATCGTCGCGGTGGGGCACAGATAGGTTTAGGATCCCAGAGGAATGGGAACCACAATACCCACACCGGTCATCGCTGAACCTATAGTTCCACTGGCCAACGACAAACTGCAAATGGAACACGTGCCAAAGGCTATTGATAATGTTTTGTGAAGCCGATTGTAGATTATAGATGTACGTTCGTACTTTTGGGTCTCGGCAGCGAGCTGATCTTCCATACATTGAACCCTCAGTTCTCTATAATGGTTATTTAATTCTTCCATTTATTTATGGACCTTGCTGCATGAGCTTGGAGATCTTTTGAACCTGTCGGGAGGTGAGAAACATCTTATGTTCCCTTTCTAAGGTTTGCATGAGCCAAACGAATGATGACCGGAAATCTTTTTGGCAGCCCGACCTTTTGTCAAGGTCAATTCATATTGATATACTTATACCTCGCGAAGATGAAAGCGATTTGTGAGGTGTTCACATCTGAGATAGATTGGGTTGTCATCCTAATCCATGAGATAGGTTTGAATGCGAATAATGTTTAAGGTCACGGGTAGGTAAACCAGATTTTTGGGAGTTTCAATAACTTTATGCCTGGACAGAACGCGGGAAAGAAGCTGAAGATGGAGGATTGTTGAGTGTCGTTCACAGAGCTTAAATGGAATATGATGTCGCTGTTCACCAAGATGCTGTTAATGCTGACGATGTTTACGATTTGTTTGTTTTCTGAGTAGCTGTTCGTCTCCCGGTCGAAGGTATACACCGACGCTTGAAATCCAACACGGTTCTTAGACTGTTTTCGACATTGATAACGACATGGTAGTTTCTTGGAAGTTTCAGCGTCACTCTCAAGGTTGAAGTATTGGCATCGATGGTGATCTTAGCCTTTTGCATTGTGCCTGTTGTCGCTCGATCTAGGCATTGATATCTTCGAAGTTGTAGAAACCGGTGCTCAGTGCAATGGGAAACCAGTTGGCACAATTTGTGGGAGTACCGGAAGGAATCGTTACCAGCATGAAAGTTGGGGAAGGAGTAGTAGATTCTCAGGTTCATCAGTCCCATCTCGTAACTACCACCTTCTCGCATTTTTAGTGGAGGATTAAAGCGGGTGAAAATCCGACTGCCGACACCGGATACGATGAACGAAAATCCCTGCTTTGGGTTGATATTATCGACGATGCGCTGCACCAGTGAAAATCTGGAAGCAAATTCGTCTCCTGTATTGTTCATTTATATATAGGTTTGGAACACGACGTTCATCTTTTGGCCGTCGATGTGAACTGGAGGGTTCAGTCGAAATTACAAATGCAAATGCCTGGGTATTGGCCGGCACGTTGTGCTCGGACTTCGCCTCGATTTGAATGTCAACAGTTGACTCTTTAAGCCGCTTGGACTGGGGACTCAATTCAATGACGAACAGTTTGTATACGTCAATGAAAACAGATGGGTTCATGTTTCAGTTGCTGATGAGGTCGTGCATGTTCGAGTAATTTTGACGGAATTCAGCGGCACTCTTACACACCCTGCTGATCTGTACTTGAATGACACTGGCGTCGAAGTCGATGGTAGGGTGGCTTTTCGCATTGAGGTAGACGTAGATGTTTTACAACCGACAGTGATCGATCACGACTGCAATATGGGTCCGGTTTTGTCGGTTCGGAAGGCGACAATGACGTATCTCGGTTTTTCTCTTTTTGCAGCCAAGCGCCAGGTTAAGTCTATAGAATATCATTGTCTCATCTTAAAGTCAATTTGATATTACTTTTGCTCACGATGGTCTTGTACAACCACAGTTTCTACTGATCTGAAGGGGTGACCTGCGGGAAGAACCACAATATCTTACTAAAAATTATTTTGGTAACGTCGTTGACGGCAGCGACCCTCAGCACTGCCTGGCGCCTTTATAGCATACCCCATCCACAAAGATATCATCCCCATAGAATTCAACAGGCTAATTCCAGATTGTAAAGGTATCGTCGTTCCCTCTCAATCTGCTTTGCCGATGCCGATGTCATGAGTACATTAACGCCAAATCCGCCAGCAGAGGTTCGTTTTCACTCATCATACCCCTGAGCCACATTTTCGGCTTTGCAGACGTGCATGGACTCGAGCATGAAATGTCACTGGTGCGTGACTCAGACACCAATGCCATCATAAGAACCGCTGCTGTCAACGACGTGGCAAAAATTAACCTGAGTAAGATCTCTTGGTTCGTTCCTCACGGTCTTCCTTCCGATGAAGAGAAACTGAAGTTGTAAAAGACCATCCTGAGCAAAAGTAAGATCGATCGTGGTTTCGGAATGTGACGGTGTTTTCCAAACCTCTTGGTTCCACTGGCGTCTTTCTGCCTAAATCGGTCGGGAGAAACAGAAATCATCATCGTAGCCTTCCAGACCGGTAAAAGTAATGATCAGACAAAAAGTGAAGCCGTGTTCGACCACTGTCGGTTGCGAAGTATCTACGTCAACCTCAACGCAGAATGGTATCTTGCAGTGGATCTTAATGCCGGTTGCACACAAAACAAGATCGCCAGAGTTTACAAGACTGCAGGAGAGTTCTGGAAAAAATTACTTCAACATTGACCGTCTCAACAGCAACTGCAACATTTAACTATCCGATTTCGTCGTGTACCCACTGTTTGTCATTGATGTGAGTCTCCAGTCTCAGTGATTGATAGAGTCCACCGTTGACATTCAGATCCCGACAGAATTCGAGCTCAATGTGCCCGCAAACACCGAGACATTTGCAATTGTGATCACCGATAGAATACTCCTGTTTGAATCCGATGGCCAGAAGATGAACGTCGTGTCCTAACTTATGAAAATGCACAGTCAACTTTTACGGCAAATGGCAAAAATCACAAACACAAAGCATAGGTTATCGTTCATAGAATCCGGGAACTATAGTCAAATTTTTACCCAGTTTCAATCCACCTTAGCAATTAAAAGATGGAAAGGATTATTAGATGACATTGGTGAATCTGGAGACTTGCTACTCCATCCCCAACATAAATGCAGGCATCAATTCCTTCTGCTACTCCCTCAACGATGGCCCTCAACTGGTTTCCCATCACAATGAGCACAGGTTCCTATAGTGTTGAAGACATCAACGATGAGATCCAGTGGCAGCTATGGTTGAACTATCACAATATCATGATCGTTATCGATGCCAATTGGGCAACCAGAAGAGCAACACTGACCCTGGACAGGGGCTACCAAGTAGATTTCAACGTTGCAAATAGCATCAGCATCGTATTTGGATTAGAGCAACAAGTTACACCTTCGATTGGACCAAAGACGGTTCTACAGAAGGGGGAACACATTGTGAATATCATTAGCATCAAAAGCATCCTGGTGAACAGGGATATCATTCATGAGAGCTATGTGAATGGAACCCAGCAATCCACCATCTACAGTTTCTTTCCCGACGTCGATCCTGGTATGAAGATGATTCAAATTCCAAGAATCTGCTGTACTTACCGGTGACCCTGAAAACCGTTAATCGCAAGTGAACTTATATCACCGATCAGGATGCTACCCACATCGATTTTCGCGGCGAACACCTCACCATCCTTTTTCATCTTAGCGAAGTATAAATAAATGACTTATCAAGTGTACGGTTTGAACCTGACGAAAACTACTGATAATTTACAATGGGGTACTAAGAAAGGTTGTGCGGTCACCATACGTTTGAACCTTTTAAACCTGAGAGGAGATCATAAGATGTTACTCAGCTCCCGACAGGTTCAAAAGATCACCAAGCTTTTGCAGCAAGGCACTGGTGTTATGAATCTGGAGATGAGTGCCACCCGTTGAAGGAAAATACGAAGAAGAAATGTGCTTGCTGGCCTGGCTTCTACCGCACTTCCCATATTGGCTAAAACAATGTTGGATTCTTTGGGTCTTGGTGCATTGAGTGGATTGAGATGTGCGGCTATTAACAAGGCTATAGGATCTGGTTTGTACCTCAAAAAGGGCGGACAGGTCTGTTGTGCCGACATTTGGGACAAGGCATTGATTCTCAAACCTGCCACGTTCCTCCAGACTTATGGGAATGAGTTGTATCTGAAACGAGGACAACAATTTTACGACGGTTCCCCCTTGATTTAATGTCAAAACAGCCCCATAAATAACGTTTCCATCATACTCCTTTAAATAAATGGATGATTTTGATACTGAGTACCGCATACCAGAGTTGATTCTATAGAGAAGCAACTCGATGCAGTGATTCTTAGTTACAAACGCGATTGGATAAAATTATATCTGTAGCTTAGAGTGCATGCTCCGTGGGTAGTTAAGTGTTGACCAGTGGTACCCTGGGCTCAGCTATTACCTCTCTTTCCTTAGGATCCTTAGTTTGCGTGAGTGCTACCTACGTGATGGTACTCACACTGATCTTAAGGCGTATAATCAAATAGAAAAAAACATGGCGGTGCCTTGCGATTGGCACAAACCACAAAGTTCTTGGTCCAACACCCTATTAGTACCTCTTTGGCAGATTACGAACGTATCGATAATGTTGAGTTTTGGAAAGTCGTGACCTGTCGCAAAAACTATTACGATGAGAAAGATCAGCTGTGACAACCTTCCACCACTTTTTGTGAGGACCTAACTGTTAATGTTCTATAAAAAAGTTAATATTCCTTCATATTCCTTCAAGGGAAATTTTTTCTGGCATGTCATAAAACTTATTCCAATTCATGCGCGCATCTTTAATTCAAGTTTAATAGTTTTCTGACACGTCAACAATACAATTATTAAAAAAACAAATAATAATAATAAAATACATTTTACTATGTTCTAAGATTTAGCAAAGCATATCAGATCTAAAGTCAACAATGGTTTATGGAAATACGACCTGATTGCTGACTCAATAAATACAAATGTCAGTCCCCTTTATTCTACGGTTCTGTGTCAGTTTCCTGATCAAAAGTCCTTGTTGAGATAAAAATTTCAGCATAAGTCTTTTCTCCATGTTAATCTTATCTTGAAAAGATTTTAAACTTTTTAAACACTCCTGATTTTTCCCTGCTTCAGTGTCAATTCTCATATACAAAGAATGAAGTCTTGAAAAAGGAAGGGCATAAAGTTTCGTGCGAATGTGATGCATACCTAGGGGTTTCCGTACTAATGGTAACAGGTCAATGAGGGACACGTCATTAGGTGAGGGAAGCGTGTGATGTCGATGACCGTGACTACGTATGCGTCTGGATGCAGAGTTGGAGATGTTCATCACATTCACAGACTACATTGATGGCTTGATAAGATCCCTATACCATCAATTTTGTCATTGCAACCATACGGTGTTGCCGTTCCCAGTTCTCTTATCCAGAAGTTTTCCTTTTCTCTACGGAGAGATGTTGATTGGTAGGGATTGTTCGTCCAATGGTAGACTTGACGAACTTGCATGGAAAGAATAGATTGGACAGGTAGGTAAAAATGTTGATGAACAATGTCATCTGAATGGCCTTTGATATCGTAACTATGTTTATTCATGCGGGTGAGTAACTCTCCTTTCGTTTCACCGACAAAAACCAATCCACAAATATTACATTCTTATCCGTAGACAAGATCTCTTGATTTCCAATTCAGATCATCGTAACTTCTTGTATGGTATGTTTTTTTTTGGTTAATTTAATGGTAAATTGGTCATCTGTGATCAAAATATTACATGTTTTGCATATTTTGTCGTTACATTTAGAAATCCTACAGTACAGTTCGGTGTCGTTGTAATACAAAATATCATAAACTATAACTGAACATGGGCGGGTTTGTAAATCAAGTTGATGATCTGAATTAGTCAATATCGAGTTATTAGTCGTAACATGGTAGAAGTCGTGTTGGGTGATACAGGAACACCTGAATTTCCAGACGGCACCGTGTCCTTGATGTCGTCAGGCCCGGACCTTTTTATACTGTGCGACGTCCGAGTCGGTATTCTTTCTGATCATCTAAGTTTCATGCATAGTAATGCTACTGGGTGGTTGATGACCTCGGGGACAAATTGTCCACCAGCAGAGACTTCGACCCAGTGGTAGTAAAACGAATTCGAAGATACCAAAGGGACAGACAGAAATCCCTTAGAAAGGAACCCAAGGCACGTCACCATAAAAAACGGAAAGTTTACTATAGGAAAATAGAAAATCATCGATTTTATCATACATTTTAGTTCATAAACAAGCCAGTTCATTTTTTAAATCCAAATCCAAAAAGGACTACAATTATTACTGAAATGATATTTATTTAAGGTAAGTTCTTTGGGATAAATTTATGTTGCAAATTTTTGAAACTCTGGATTATCTAAAGCTAAAACATCATCCAAATATCTAAAAGTATTATTAAACATCCACTAAATCCTACTTCGAAGAGTTCTTTTCAATTTTTGCCATAAACTCTGATTAATACAATAGAAAACAATCTGCAATGGAAGGAACGCAGTTTGTGTCCATTGCTATGTTCACTATCTGTCGATAGACCGTGTTTCCAAATCGTACATAAATATTATCAAGAAAAAATTCGACCGCTGTAATCATGTAAAAATAGGAGATGTTGCATGATTGGTCATGATACAGCCATCCACCAAATGTCAGTCAAATTTAAACTTCAACAGGTCCCATTACGACCTTCAATAATGCACCGGAGGCCATACCATAACGGAAGCTGTCAAAGACCCCAAAATACAAAATGAAAGTTTTTCATAAAACACAAGAATGGACCTAATCTGTGAAAAAAAATGGTGAACAAATAACAATAAAAGGCTAATTAAACAACTACAACCGTTAGACTACATGTTCCTGGCTTGAGCTAGACACATAAAGTGTGTGGCGGGGTTAAACCAGTTGGTTAGTGTTTAATACCGTCTTTCCCTTACCTGGAACAGTATTGTGATGAAACAGCAATGGAAACACACTATAAAAATCGTTCTAATGTATTTATCACTTGAGATTGACACTGAAAACCAACAACAAATACAAATAAAACTAATACATGACACAACAAAAGTATCGACCTCGAAAGAGTACACACAGTCGCTGCTGCTAGTTCAAAAGCAATCGATCAAGAAACCAAGATTTCCTTAACTGCGATGCATAAAAGCACGCCCAATTGGATTTAGTGCTAAAATATCATTAGAGTTGTAGAAATCTGAATTATTAACGGAAAAGATATCACTATATCCAAAGTGCGAATCGTAAAAACGGTTGATTTTTGTTACCCGCGAAAGTGATTTCTGTACCCAGCAGTAATATGGGAATAATCAGAGGGAATGCATCCGGTACGACGACCAATTTGCAAAACAAGAAAGAAAATTCATTTCCGAGAAATATAACCAAGTTAATAAAAAATATGAAAACTAGAAAACGCTTGACCTTAACATATGAAGGAATTAATTTTTAAGCAAGCATACCCATAAACAAATATAATGCGTTTTCTTAACGTCTTCATTATCATAAATATTTGAAATTGTAGGTAATGTATTTGAGTTAATAACTTATTAAGAAAATCGCAATTTAATCGTGTATAATGGATGATAAAGAGTTATTTTCAATAAAAAGTCATTGCAATGCGACATGTGATTGTTGATCACGCAGTGCGTGATTGTGGATACTGCGCTACCTGATTTTTGATACTTTTCTACACATGCGACAAATTATTTCTGTGACTTACGGTAGAAATACGATATATCTCGTAGCAAAATTTACCCATGAACTCCATCTTAACAAATTAAATTGGATCAGCACTACGAAATATAAGCATGTTTTAGGACATTTCGTTGTTTTCTTCCAACATTTAAATGAATATTTGACATTTTATCCTTTCATGACAGGTAAATATGGAAATCGAAGTAACATTTACACATTTAATATCGGTTTTAAAAACTTGTACCGAAATTTATCTGCATCCCTATGAAAGAGCAAACATTTTATTTTAATTGGGGTGGACTTTGAAGTAGCTTCGATTCAGACTTTCCAAAAAAACCCTGTTTTTTATGCTCTTGCGCGCCTAGATTTTCAATATGCCACACTATTCAAATGTAATGAAATAAGCATGCTTCATTTCCGTCCAAAAGTTGATTCTGCTTTTTTCGCCAATTTGCATCCTACCTTCCTACCATCCATCTCCGTAAATATTAAATAGTCTTTCTTAAGGTGGCTTGTGCATATTCTCCGTAAATATTGAATAGTCTCTCTTAAAGTGGCTTGTGCATATATGCACAAGCAGCCACCTAAAGAGAGACCATTTAATATTTCCGGAAATGGATGGTAAGTTCTACTTAGATTTTCTTAGTGAAGATCCTAAAGTCAATGTTAACAAAAAGGAAGCGAGAAAAATGAAAACAGCGAGCACATATTCGAGGTTGGTACATCATTTTATGTCTTCTTTACATACTGTGTACCATCTTCAGAATGGACGTGGTCACTTTTTAAGGTTTGTTTTCATGTCGTTTTGCCATACCACTGTCCGACCCCCGAGGGCGGCCGGGGTATAGAAGTAGGCCGTTCGGTTTCTCCGCCTGCAGGTAGAACCCCTGCTAAAGGGG
>JAULBM010305890.1:0-24922 GCA_032357055.1 Geukensia granosissima
CTGTAGTAATTTATGCGACAACAGCAATGCTCTCTTCATAAAATCCTGATACTTGGAACAGTCACGAAAGTATCGAATCAACTGTGAAACATAAACCCCGTATAGGCAGAAGAAGCAGGAATATTGCCACATTAATATTGGGAAGTTTAAAATAGGAAAAGTCATCCCGTTTGTCGTAAATCTTAGAAACAAGTGTTCCCTCTTGGTCTAATTCGAGGAATTAATCTAGGTATGAAGCAGATTTTTTTAGTCTGTGGTCTCCTTAATTTCTAGTTCGCTGGGATATATTTGGTTGAGATGTTAACTGAACGTAGGATGTAATGTTTCAACAGAACGTAGGATTTGATTTTCCATAACGTATCCAAATTCTACATTCCTCCTTTTGTTCTAACTTGATTTTCACTCACATGCAAATTTTGTTTCTTATTGTGTGATTAACTAAAATCTCATCAGAAACCATCCGACCAATTGAAACTTATAGAAAGCATCTTTAGGAGCTCCTAATTTCATTTCAATCGGACATCAAATATGACCACCGTGTGTGTGTGTGTGTGTGTGTGTGTGTGTGTGTGTGTGTGTGTGTGTGTGTGCGTGCGTGCGTGCGTGCGTGCGCGTGTGTGTGTGTGTGTGTGTGTGTGTGTGTGTGTGTGTGTGTGAATTAAGCGCGGAGTAAGGTCAGTATCGAGTCGATGGTTTGAAGGACTGAAGAGCAGTCAGAAAATGTTTCCTGTGACGGGTAAAGGACTATCAGCAGCAGCAATAGCAAGGGTGTGTGGGGCAAAATTAGCATGGGAATAGCGGGACGAGAGCAACAAAGTCCAAAGTAACAAGGACTTGGGGGTAACCAAGATGGGGTACTTATATGGATGAAAAAGGACTAACAGTGGTACACTTTACAAGGATTTGATACATTTTGCGACTAATTGGTTGGTCAGACAAACAGAGCGTATATACTAGCTATTACAACATGTACAAATCAACCGATGAGACTGTTCATCGGAAAATCAACCAATCAGAGTTACAGAGTTAAAATAGGAGCTCTGACCATGCATTCATAGAGATATCGAAAGTATATGCCATCAAGTAGCCTGGATCACAGAGGAAACCTTGAAAGATTAACAAAATCTCAGGTCGCTGTTAGTCGCACATGCACAGGACCCTACTCAATTTTTGAAGAGAAGAATAGGCCTTATTCTCGGTCAGGTGGAAAGCCACCGAAAGATATCCAAAAGATAGACCCTATAAAACAACAGGAAACATAAAATAAAATACCGGGAAATCTCTGCTCGCTGTCGTTTGTGCATGCGTAAAGATATCAAAAGATTCTAGACCTTAGCATTTTTTAAAAAAAGGAGAGCTATCGAGATATTCAGGAATGGCAAAAGAGCAGGACGAAAATGACCAAAGATTGAATTACCGAAAAATGGTGGGAATATTTGGCTCGCTCCTGCGAGATTCACAAAATAAAAATACATAGACAGAAGAATGGAAATAAGCGTTAGAAGACCGTAGAGAAAGGCGGAGAAAAAATTCTTTATGATTTATAATTAAAGTCGAGACTGTTAAAATTAATTAATACTTACTTAAGAAATTCTGAAATTTCCGAAATCCCGATTTTCCACATTTTTTTAAATTTAAAAATAACAGGAATATAAATAGTGATGGAACAGTGGAATTTAACAAACTTCTATATTTGACC
Source organism: Geukensia granosissima (assembly GCA_032357055.1). Classification (NCBI taxonomy): domain Eukaryota; kingdom Metazoa; phylum Mollusca; class Bivalvia; order Mytilida; family Mytilidae; genus Geukensia; species Geukensia granosissima. Next base: position 1,700 of record JAULBM010305890.1, read on the forward strand.
AACTCATTTACAATACTGCGAACAAAATGCATTCGACTTAGTATAAAAGGTGAAAAGCAAAAACGAGTTTCCTGTTAATATAGCATGGGAAATATATATAATATATATACTTTTTAATAATTTTTGAAACGAAAATAGGCAACAATAATATAACAGAATACAAAATACAAAGTAAACCCTAAAGAGCTCCATAAAATGCTCTTAGGACATAAAATGTGTAAAGATCGGAATTAAAAGAAGTTGGAGAGTTGCTGATGATTAGCCCTGGCCAGTCGTCAAAAGTCCATAAATACAATAACCCTTAAAAACCACGAATACATTTGAAATCGAAAGTTTAATTTAAATTTTAAGTACCAGTCCTCAACTAAATTTGTTTCCATACCGATCGTAATTTCAAGGTGGCAACAAATGTCGAAATAATTTAAAATTGTATTCTATGAGCATTTTGTTCTTCGTGTCCTTGGTTCCATTTTACATCTGACAAAACTCGTTCTACACTATGTTATATAAAAAAAAAACTAAGTCCTCAACCTGTTATAACCTTTGTTGTAGTGTTGATTTGATAGGATATGTTGTCTTGTTCTTTAATTTATGGATATATTTGTCTCTCGACTTTCTTTGAACTTCTATTTGATAGAATTTCAATGTGAGGTTAATAAACAAGAGAAAGTGGTTAAAAAGTCAAACAATTTCTTCAACCAAAATATTATAAAATAACACAAGTCTTAAATTTTAAACGTTGGAACAACTTCATTGGTTGGTGAATGTAGAGTTTCATATGAAAAATAATGATCGATCACTAAACTAGGAAAGAGATTAACCTCCAAACAACCGGCTATCCTCATCCTCTATGGCATATTCTTAGTGTAAAATTATTCTTTCTATGTAGACATGCATGGCCATGAACGTTAGATATTCATGTAATCAGCATATCAAACAACTAAATTCAATATTTTATTATGCAACAATTGAGTATATTAAAATAAAGCATAACTAATAACATTTGTAAATATATATAAAAAAGTTATACAAAACAGATACATTTAATAACATTTCAAACAGCAATATTTGTTTTATGACATTCCAAACAGTCATTTCTGTTTTATGACATTCCAAACAGTCATTTCTGTTTTATGACATTTCAAACAGTTAGTTTTGTGTCATGACATTCCAAACAGTCATTTCTGTGTCATGACATTCCAAACAGTACTATCTGTGCAAGAACACAATTATTTACAATAGATTATTCATGAATATCATAGAGTTGAAATTGCCTGGTAATTAAATAACCAAATTCCGTTTCTCTTGGATAATAAATTCAAGTAGGTATTCTTTACTGGCTTGTTTGTCTAATTATTGTTTTGTTCCTTACATCCCCCCATATAGAGAATCATTATCTGACGGGACTACAAGAAAACACGTTGGATGTGTAACAATAAAAAGTTATTCATACAACAAATTACGTTAATATATATTTTTTTGTTTTCTTTTAAGGTTGGTCGAATGCATGATTTTGTAATTAATCTGTGATAGCACAAAATTTACTATGATATTCTTTGAATACTTAAATCAATTGATGTTCAAAATAACAAACCTGAAGTATATGTTAAACTATCATGTACACTTGAATAACTCACTAAGTTATTCAGCAAGGATAGGAATTACTGGATTAGTTTGGAAAACCATATATAAGAAGTTCTGACGTTTTGTGAAGACGGCATTAACAATGACATGTGTTCCTTGTTTCTTTGAAATATAACACTTGTAATGAAATACCATCTTTGATTAAGACTTGTTTTTTTTTGCTATAGAGTGATATCTTTTGAAATACAGGTATAATATTGAATAAATATGGTGAATGTTGATATGTTTTATGTTTATTTCTAGGGAGTAACCACTCATCAGTAGAACTGGTACCAAAACAACGGAAGTCCGAGTTCCAAACATAGTAAAAGAAAAAGTTAATTCAAAAAAGGAAATCGACATAGAAAGCCAAATCAAGCGTTAAGGACAATATGTTTCGAAGCCTTTCTATATTTTCAGTGCTTTATAATTTAAACAAAGCAGTAAATTTCTGTAAAACATTATTTTATAAATTTGATGTCAGAGAAGTCTGACAACTGGGCTGGTGAATACTAAGAGAAACCTATGGTCCACAAGCAGAGGCAAATAATCGACCCAGTGGTTTTAAAATACCAATGTATACTAAATTTGGTTAAAATCAATTTTGTCTTTCAAAGTTACATAATTCCACTCATTTAAGCTGTATTTTGCAACTATCATAAAAAATAATAATATGAGCAAAAATGAAATACATGTATTAAATGTATACCAATACATATTAAATAAAATATCATTGATAGTCTCACTTTGTTGTGACTTTCCAGATTGATTAAAGCAATGACCATTGGTAAATATCATAAAGTACGTTTCACTGAACTGAGTCTATTTCTTAAAGCAATAATACAATCCGAAAAGGAAATAAAGAATGAGATTTAACTATCTTATCGACAACAGAATTTGGTGTGCGAAGTATCTGATGTGTCCTTGTTTGTCCTGTGCTCATGTGAAAATTGCTGATTTTTGTCAAAAATTGAAGTTCCGACGACGTCTAAATTCTTGCATTTCTGGCAAAGATTATTTATTCTGTCACTACGCATACATATATGCCAATAGATATGAATTAAATCAATTTTTTTTTCATTTTCTAAAATTCACAAATATTGTTATAAAGGAAAACGATAAAATTTTAAAATTTTCAATATGAGTGGAGAAAAACTAAGAATATGTATAAAAATTTCGAAATATACAAAAGTAACCGACACTCTTTATCTGTTTCTTTTTATAAGAATTATGAAGATTCCTCGAAAGGATTTTTCTAAATCTGATAAAAAGTGAGAGACTCAGCTCAGTGAAAATCAGTGAAAAAGACTTTAGTAATGTAGAAATGTTTATTTTATTTTACTACAGTTTATTGTTCTTTGGAAGGACATGTTGAGTACTTAAATGTTACAGTTCTTCAGTCCAGGCAACTTCTCTTTTCTACGGACTGTTTTGACCGGATTGATATAAATAAGAACCAAGCATACTTCATAATGCGCTTGTTACTTTTGAGGTTGGCACCTTGCTCAAATCATGACCTCTTCGCGATCATCCATTTCTATGATACCATTAAGGTGTAAATTATCGGTTGAGACTGGACTAACAGGCGATAAATTCATGTCAAACTTTAATTTATCGACATCTTTATGTGCTGGACTAAATGAGTTGTTAGACTGAGTAGACTGAAAGGACGACCCCGGTGATGTCGGATTATAATTGCACGGATTATGAAAATAACCTGGATTTTCGTGTAATAACTTCTTTAGCAATTCATCTTTTTGAGCTGATGATAAAGATAATATAGATGGCGACTGACTTCCAAAACTAGAAGATGGCGAAGCTGAATTTATACTGTTGAAGCATTTGTTTCCTGGTGATGAAAATACTGCCGAAGGAATGGCACCATTTTGCTTATGATATAATGTGGGGACATTGACATTCGTGTAAAGAGTTGGTGTTACACACTTTCCGTTCTGTTGCACACGTTTGTTTTGTAACTGCTGCTTTTGTTGTTGTTGTAAGTGCTGCTGATATGTTGGTAAAGAATCGGCTACTGGCATCAAATACATATCATTGGTATAAAGATTTATCTCAGGTGAAGCCGCAGGCAATTCTGTCTTATTTCTTAAATTACCATTGTGAAGGTCCAACGGTGACAACAGAATAGGATTTATTCCTGGAAGCGTGTGTGGACGCTGTGTGACTGAGATATGTCCATTTGCAGGATAAGCGGGTGGAAGAAGAATATTTTTTTGATCATTAGGTGTAAAATGTGCAGAAAGTGGTAGGTCAGTTTCTATTTTTCCCGAAACTGCTGCGTCCATATTAAAATCATTTTCCTGTGGTGCGCTTGATTCTTCCTCATCAACCATTTCCAAATCCTTCGCTGACAAATATGTTAAATTTGAGTTTTTCTTCGGCTCATTTGACGGTACACAAGAATTAGCTTGAGTCTGAAGTACCCGTCGCGTCAGGGATTTCAAAGTACTATTTGAACCATCGGAAGATTCCAATGACAAATATTTATTACTTTCCACCAATTGTGAATTGGTCTGGGCCATATCAGAATACACAATTCGACTTCCAGCAGATTCGGAACCTGTTTCAGCTACTATACCGCTTGATGTCGATAGCTGGTGATGAACTAAATCGTTATCGCTGTGGTATCCTTTGTTTACATTAGTCGATCTTAAGTCATTCAAACTACCTTGTGACGAATGCGGCTCGTTATATATTCCATTTAAACTTCTGTTACTTCGATGATGAACTGAATGAGGGACTATGGCTAAAAAATTAAAACAATGATAAAAGATAACACGTCTTAATTAGCAAATTAATATACACATAGTAAATACACTTGTTGGACATCATCTGACATAAAGCGATCGAATTGCTTCTTGAAAATATTTATGTATGATTAGGCGACATATTCAATCGGCAAATAATTTGCATACCTCTCTCCTTTCATTGCAAATTTATTTTATATTGTAATGAATCACAGTTGATGTCTAACTTTCAAAAACAACAATTCCAAACTGGATTAATAATACTAATAATTTTACATAGTCTTAATAATAATACTTTTAGAAACTTGGATGGTATGTTACCTTTAAATAATTCAGATTTCAAATATTTGCAAAATAAATTTATTCAATAAAACTTACCTTAAATAAATCTAACATCAGCAGTAACCGTACCTCCTTTTTAGATTTGGATTTGGATTTAAAGATTGAACAGGGATTTTTATGCACCGAAATTTATGATAAAAAAGATGAAGCTTCCCCCCCATAGTTAACGTTCTGTTTCATGTAGTGGACATGCTTTTGACCATTGGTAAATATCATAAAGTACGTTTCACTGAACTGAGTCTCTCATGTTTTGGCTATTATTTCTTAAAGTAATAATACAATCCGAAAAGGAAATATAGAATGAGATTTAACTATCTTATCGACAACAGAATTTGGTGTGCGAAGTATCTGATGTGTCCTTGTTTGTCCTGTGCTCATGTGAAAATTGCTGATTTTTGTCAAAAATTAAAGTTCCGACGACGTCTAAATTCTTGCATTTCTGGTTCCGATGTATGTTGTTTACATTTCAAAACTAGTCCGGTTCGCCCGTGTTAGCACTAAAATGTCTAGCTTCAAAGATTGCAATGTACAACTTACTGGTAAACTTTTGCAGCAGGAATACATGTATCACAAGCTTCACAAGACTTGCACAACATTTAATAACCGTAACAAAGATTAAATACACAAAAATACGATTGTAAATGTAGAAGTTGAATATGACAAAAGATATCACATCCAACTTATCCACAAAGGGTACGAGATCGACGTTGTTGTCAGAACATTAAAACTGGTTTTTGTTTGTACAAATATTGATACCCTGATCGCTATCTTACACAGATGATTATTAATTTGGCATTTTACAAATCTTCCCTTACCCACGTGTATTGACAACACAGAAATAAATCGTCGGACATAATTTGTAAGATGACATCTGGTGATCAAAATTTTAATGTCAAATCACCAGGAATGATACCAAGAGCTTTCAGTGACTGTGAGCATTCTTTAGAGGTATTTCTTTTGCATGTATTTTTGGTTAGTATATTTGTTGTAATTCAGGTACTCTCAAGATGGATTGGGTTCTGTTTAATTTTTATAGTTCATTTTTACTGATTTTGTTTTGTTTTGTTCGTTTTTTCTTTTACCACTTGTTGGGGGATCCCGCTTAACTAGTTAATCTATACATAAACATATCTCATGTGCCTGTCATCAGTTAGGAACTATGGTACTATGTTTGTCTTTTTTTGTTACATGTACATTTTTTAAAACTCTTCAGGTCAGAGCAGTATAATTTTTCAGACACATTTATTATTTTTGGTGATTTTGAGCTTTTCACCAGGCGTGGTGGACAACACAATATTAACACAAACTTGTTGGCTCCAAGTCCAAAGAAATGATGTTGATATTTTCAAACATTGGCAAATATTACAGTCGGTTAAGAAAATTGATGGTTTGATGAAACGATGTCTTTATTAAATGTAGGTACTCACCAGATAGATGTTCCATTGACAAATTCGAATGGTTTAAGTTTTTAATTGTATCTTTAGTTCTCAGGGCTTTGAAGACCAAAATGGTCAACAGTATGACTACTAATAATAGGAGTCCTGCTAATGTTCCAAGAACTATAGCTAGAATATCAGAAGAGCTGTCATCAGCAGACACAACCGGATATGTTGACGTTTCTGTCGGGGATGTTGATGTTTTACAGAAAAAATCTATGCAGTGTTGTGTAGTATTACATGGAATTGTAGGTTTTTGCCTTTCCCGCCCTAAATAATCGTAAAATTTCAATTCCTCTGTTTGCAGGGTAAGTGTTCCATCGTATGCTCCAACCTAGTAAATTAAAATGTGAAATGTATTCAGAAACCTACATAAAAAGGAAAATAAGGGTCTTATGATTAAATGATATACAAAACGTAGCAGTAATATGTCATTTATATGGAGACTTTCTGTAATGAATTTGTTAAATCATTCGAACAAAAAAACCTAACAATTTAATTTTCACTGTTTTCTACAGTTTTAACTGTCTGTTCGAAGCGCCTTTTTAAAGATGAAAATATAATTATATATATGGTATAATATTTTGCTCGTTAATCTTATCAAATGTCACGATCAATGTTCGATGGAAATAAAATCAGAAATGTTTTACAATTTTCCCATCAATTGTGTGTGCATGTTGGACTTTTTCAAGTTTTCTGTTTTTTTTTAATGATTTTTGTATATTCAAACACGTTTCCTTACTATACGAATTTTCATTAAAGATTTTTAATTTTTTTTCTTGTAAGACAAACTATGATAAACAGTGGTTGAATTGAAAATCATGTACTGAATTGTAATGAATTGCATATATTTTATATTTTATTTCTTTTCTAAGAATCCTATCGATTTATATACACAGTAGTTGTGTTGGGGTGTTGCTATGTTTCTGTAGAAGTTAAAACTTTGAATATTTATCAGAATGCCTTGATATCAGTTAATATCGTTTCGCTACGTAACACAAGGGTGTGCAGTTTATGTTTGAATTTTACATTACTTTAATATAGGCAGTTAAATCACCTACAAATTACCTTCACATATAAATAACTGTTAGACAGCTTCTGTATGTTATAAATAATAAAACCCAGGTTCCCATTGCCGTCATTCTTAAAGGGTCGAAATGTAGTTCCATCCGATAATGGAATCACAACATCTCGAATGTACTTTGTCCAATTTCCAACATTTTCCTTACTGCGCTTTAAACACAAGTCAGAAGAGCAGTTTTTCTTGTAAGCATGCGCTATAGCACTTACTGCTATTTTTGTGTGAATATTGCGTTGGTCAAATGCCAGATTTTTGACAGTTTCTGTATTCAGTTTGGAGTCCATGTTACAACGATTACTATAAATCTTTTCGAAAGAACGTGGTATGTAACATTTAAGGTGTTCTTCCCAGAATCTGTATAACCAGGGATTCTCTGTTTTGTTGGAAGCTGTTAGCGACTGCAGATATATGTTAAACGTTTCGCTGATATTTCTACCGATATCAGTTGTAAAAATTAAAGCTCCAGCCGATTCCTTGTTGGCCAAATTCGGACCTGTTCCCCATGCTTCACTTGACACAAATATAGGAGAATACTTTGAAAGAACATCATCTGACGTATCACCATGCACCAAACTATTAAGGATTTTCTGAACAATGGTATCTATAGTAAACATCACAACCACATTCACTACAAAGACAAAATAAGATGTATATTATTTCATGATGTATTTTTGAAAGTTATTATTTTTTGTCAAGACGTTAAATGTATGCAAAGGCAAATATTGTTATTATCAATCAATAAAGTGTTTAAATAAATAACAGGGTATACACTCTACACTTTGCTTTTCGATTTGGCATTGTATTAAATAGACAAAGTATGTAGATGGCAAAAAAAACCTGAACGACTACACATCTTATACTATAGTGCCCACTCATTTGCATCAATTTTGAATCATCATAGCTTTAGAGTTAACATTTTTCAAGTATTATGCTAGTCAAAAACTCGGCCGTCCTGCGTCTATACTCTTTGTCAGGCTTTTGTTAAGTATGATTTTCGAGCTATATTAAATTATATGCGCGTTTCTGCCTTCGTATTTATTTTTAATTAAAAGAAAGAATTATTCCACAGTTAATGGATTACATTGTACACTTGACAATAACGTTTTACAAACTATTATCTAACCGTGAATTTCACTACATCAGGAGCGCTTAAGTTTGACCTAGATAAAGATAATTTTTAAAATGCGCACATTTCTTTTGGTCAGAACTTCTCTCGCGATTAATATAAGAAGAATTATTTTTAAATTTTCATTTATGTGCGCCTCAAACCATTTTCGCATGTTATTTTATTCTAGGTGAATTTCTTAATTATTACGCAGCGTCGACAATGTGTACTCCCCGTCTCGCGCTTGCCCGTGCAGAGAGGCACTTCTGACAGCATGGCGCATTTAACCATGTTAAATCCCGTAGAGAATTGAAAACTTGGCGCAGGTTTAAAGAACATTGTGATTCCTAAAAAGTATAATAGCAACTTTTCAATCATTAAAATAAATACTATTTTATAAGAATACTGCTGACAGTTTTTTTTCTGATCTTTTTACACGTTTCAACAGCCTTCATTTACTTTGGTCTTACTGGCTTGGGAATTATCAAGTGCTACGCTGATACGAAAAAATGTCGATCGATTCCATTGTTTTTTGATGTCATAAGGAATACGACCTCACTGACGTTATACATGGCAATTCAGCAAAGAAAAGATTATCGTTTCTCGATCTTTATCGTAAATGTCTCGATGAATATTAACGATAATATATAAGTATCTAGTTGGAATATATATAATAAAATAAACATTTTATGGATTATGCGGTGGTACAACTGGCAGTATCATGTCGAGTCAGTTCTTAAAACCTAATTCCTACGAGACGCAGAGCGTCGATTTGGAATGAGACTTTTTACAACTGACAGCATATAATGAGTATATCAAACATTTGCTAGATAATCCTATCTTTAAAATATTGAAATATACAATGAAATCATTCTTTTTTATAGACAAATCACACTACTCAAGTGCTCGTTACAATTTTGCCAATTTTTGAATAGAGTAGAGCTTATATAAATACAGGTTGAAAATTGCAAAAAAAATCATAGGGTCATCGATGTTGATATGGAGGTACGCATGCGTCAAAAACACGATTTTCGAAGTACGGACTCTCATACCCATTCAATAATCGTTTATCTGCATTATAAGTGGATCGATTTTCATAATTCTTCTTTTTCTGGGCACTTAATTAATTATATTAAAAATACGTATACATTTTATAAACAAATGCTAGTTATTATCTGCACATTTTAAGCCGTAAAGTATTTCCCGCGCTATTTCTTATATAGGTCAAATTTAGTAAAACGCTGATTACCGTTGCAAACTTCGTTTATTTCACTAAGAATTATAGATTATTAACTTCTTTACTGATTGCACACAAAAAATAGGGGGTCGTCGATGTTTTTTGTGAGCAAAAAAGGACGTAAAAACTTGAATTTATCTACTTCATTTTTCGCGCGAAATAACATAACGTTGATTTGCAGAATTCACGTAACATTTGAAAAAAGGACAAGCAGCCAAAAAGATGTCATTTAAATTTAGCCAGTGCATGCAAACAGGATGCTATAAAGCACGTTTATTATTTATGCCTGAATTTATCGCAAATTATGTCTTATTTATTGACCTTTTGACAATTTTATCCTGAGGTATCATATTTTTTATTCTATAAAGACTTTAAGCGTCTGATACTACAAATATGCTGTTATATTCTGGCATTTATGCTGGTGAAAATGTCTGAAGTCGTATTTTCTGTTGTTTTGGTCTTGCAATTTTTCTTTTTCGGAGAATGACTCTTACTGTTGCCAGGGATGTATAAGTTAACTGCACGTAATTTTTAATCCACAAATTAAAAAAAGGAAAAAAATAAACAAAATAGAGCTTGGTGAGTTCGATGCCACCAGCGCTCTGGTTTTCTTACTCTTTTTATCATTCAAGCTCTAAAATATCAAGCTACATTTTTCCCGGCGATCATTTCTTTGGCTTTGAAAAAGCGCCCGTTTACCCTGGACGCCGTTTTGTAATTGCACAAAGAGGGTAACATAGCGGCAAGATATCGCGATATATTGAACGTCTACGGCATAGTAGCGTTGCATGTTTCTATGTGCAGAAACAATAGTGGGATTTGCCTTTAAGGAAATAATGACGTATACTGCTTTTGAATACTTAGGTGGATTGCCAGTTAGTGCATTTCCCGCAAAAACTTAACGTCAATATACAAAGATCTGGACGTCACAATATAAAACTACGCCATTTACACCGATTGACCCGAGGTCATTCGGACAAATTCATTCATGAATGGAATGTGTAATACGTCTATTGTTAGGGCGTCACCAAACTATTTTTGCATTGTAACGGGGTCACAAAAGATGTAGTTTCACAACGTTATGAAGTAGGTCCGACAAGGTACATTCCGTAAATAACACTGTAAATGAAACAAGTATACAATACTGGTAAAAATACAGATGCTTGAATTTGCAAGCTTGTATTGTACACAAATACAGTCATTTTATTAAAAATTGTATAACAAAATACCAATATAAATTTGATGCCCATTAGCAATGATCGAAGTCAGAATGTTGGAAATCCGGTAATGACATTTAATGAGTAAAAACATCAGAACAAAACAATCTAAATAAACAGGAGTCCAATGGAAGTGTTAAATACGCTTAAATGTTAGACAAAAACAAACATCGGCCATTTGAGCTTCAAGTATCCTTCTTAAAATGAAAATTCGGAAAATTTCCTCCGGCACATTACATGTTTAATAAATACATTTATCACTTAATTTTGATTATTTTAGTGAGACATGTACTTTCACTTAATCCTCCTACGATCTCTTACGACAGCAAGTGACATCATCACAATATGTCAATTTATCATATAGTGTGGTTAACAATAAGGAACAAACAGCTCAAGTCTTGCCGAAGGGAATTGAGACTAAACAATGACTATTTTATATATACACTTGGACAAAAGTTAAGGGCAATTTATCATTATTTTGTCAGTTTTCATTTTATTCCTAGAGAAAAACCGCGGAGGGTGGTATACCAAAAACTTCAGATACATGAATTTAAGCATGACTTACAGGAAAATTACTTTTGCAATTTTTGAGCTTTTGAAATGTTACATTTTCTGCAAACATCTAGAAAGTAAAGTAAAAAAAGTGAAAAAAATTGTCAAAAACGCTTTTTCACAAAATATCATTGAACATAGAAGAGAGTGTGCATCAAAAAACTCAAAGTTGCATTATTTTAGTACAATCAGCATCAGATACTTTCTGTAAAGGAATAACATTATTTACATATTTTGAAAAATTCAAAACCCCTTTTTAAGGTAAAAAATGTACACAAATGAATAATAAGGCGCTTTTTCTTCTTCATCATTTCTCAATTTTATTATCTCAAAATATTTCGGCGTGAACGTTGATAACATGCATTAAAAAGTAAAATAAACAGTAAAGAATTGAAAAGTCACATTTCGAAAATAAGTGCCATATCAGGTGAACCTTAAAATATAACCTAGTGTATAAATATTGTGATAGCAAAGTTTTCAAATTTGCACGTCTTGCATCAAGCGGAACCAACTGTTAAAATTTTCAACTAAGAAAACACCTGATTTAACTGCACATACCTTGGTTTTTATAATTTTCTTTCAATATGTCTTTGAACTCTGAAGCACTCGTATCTTCAGTGACAGAGCTTTGTTTAAACACACATATTCCGTTTGATCTTGCCTCAGATGTAACACCTGCAATACCGCTGGCACCATATGCATCATCAATATAAAGAGCTCCTGTATATTTAAAGTTTAATTTTAAAAGTAACTTGACTATTCCTTCAATTTGAAGAGTATCGCTAGGTACAGTTCTTAGAAAATATGGATATCTGATTCGATTGTCTAAAGTTGTTGCCGAAGCACCGTAGGAAACCATAGGTATATGAAGTGAAGTCAATATATCTGCTATTCTTTGAGTTACACCACTAGATAATGCCCCGACGACAGCGATAACTTTTGTAAAGTCTATTGCTTGTTTAGTATAGGGATCACTGAGGACACGCCTTTTAGAGAAAAGATCAAGGATAAGATCGCTAATGTTAAGTTCATTGTAGCAATCATCTAACGCAACAGCACCGAAATTTATACCTGTTGTTATACTTAAATCCTTGACACTCTCTAAGAAAGCAGAAACAGTTATGATGGCGGTGCTTCCTGTTCTATAATCTCCACATTTAAAAACAGCACTTTCTTTATTTGATGTGGTATATGCAACTTCATGTATGGAAAATAAACCAAGTATAATTATGTCGCCAGGTACATATCCGAACTGAAGTTCTTCATTTTCAATACATCTCGAACATTTAGTGCTGGGTTTGCAATTTGATTCCTGTACAAGTTTTGGGGAAGCAATTTGAAATGCTCCATTTGAAAAGGTTCCAATCTGCAAGAGAAGAGAACAACAACTATAAAATTCACCGCAAAAGTTTTAATTAGTTCCTTACAGGCAACAAATGCAACATGCATAACTTAATACTAAACCTTCTTTACATAACTGGAGTTCTTTGAAAAATTTGCGCCGGGTAATACAAGATTTGGCATAAAAAGTTACTTCAAATTTGTTTATGTTATCGACCATTTTTCGTACATAATGAATTTTCCTAGTGAGGGCAAGTGAAAGTGCTAATTTCGTTTTTAGTGCCCCTAATTTTGTATTTTTTTTCTTTTCTAGGCCTAGTCACCAATGCCAAATAGACGGAATGTGTGTCTGATCAGTCTGTTCTAGGCCTAGAAATACCAATGACAAATTGACAGAGTAAATATGTGATCTGTCTGTCCTATGCCTAGTAATACCGATGACAAAAAGACAATGTGTTTGTATGATCTGTCTGTTCTAGGCTTACTAATACGAATGACAAATAGACAATGTGTTTGTCTGATCTGTCTGTTCTAGGCTTACTAATACGAATGACAAATAGACAGTGTGTGTATGATCTGTCTGTTCTAGGCTTACTAATACCAATGATAAATTGACAGTGTGTGTCTGATTAGTCTGTTCTAGGCTCAGTAATACCAATGACAAAGAGAAAGTGTGTGTCTGATCTGTCTGTTCTAGGCTTACTAATACAAATGACAAAGAGACAGTGTGTGTCGGACCAGTCTGTTCTAGGCTTACTAATACAAATGACAAAGAGACAGTGTGTGTCTGATCAGTCTGTTCTAGGCTTAGTTATACTATGAGTGTGTGTGACTGATCTGTCTCCTCTATGCTTAGTAATAACAATGACAAATAGACAATGTGTTTGTCTGATCTGTCTGTTCTAGGCTTACTAATACCATTGACAGAGAGACAGTGTGTGTCTGTTCCAGGCTCACTAATACCAATGACAAAAAGACAGTGTGTGTCTGATCAGTCTGTTTTAGGTTAAGTAACCCCAATGACAAATAGACAGTGTGTTTGCCTGCTCTGTCTGTTCTAGACTTAGTACTTCCGATGACAAATAGACAGAATGTTTCTTATCTGTTTGTTTTGATTAAGTAATACCAATGACAAATAGACAGTGTGTATGTCATATCAGTCTGCTATAGGCTTAGAAATACCGATGACAAATAGACAGTGTGTGTGTCTGATCTGTCTGTTCTGGGCTAAATAATACCAATGAAAATTAGACAGAAGGTGTGTCTGGTACATCAGTCCTTGGCCTAGATCTACCATTGGCAAATGTACGGACTGTGAGTCTGACCTATTCTAGGTCTAGTATTACCAAGGCCAAATAGACGGATTGTGTATCTGATCTCTGAAGACGATTTCATTTTTTGGACAAGGTATTTTACACAAAAAATAAAACAAAAGAACGAGTTATCACTGTAGTGTTCAAATTTGATCAAAAATGTACGCGACTCAAACACATGAAGTTGCTAAAGTAATGTTCGTCATAAGTGACGATAAATTAGTAATCGTTGTTGATATAAAAACCACTGCTGGTGATCACGGAACTATTTCAATCTGTTATGACTAAAACCGGTATTAAGATAAGGAAATATTTATTTCAAAATAGAAAGTGCAAATAGTTCAATACCGCATATAACTTGTTGGTTTTAGTATCGTTTGTGTATAAAGATGTGCAAACTTAAAGCCTTACATGGTATTAAAACAATCACCTAAACTTTTCGATCGAATTTTTCAGATGTCAGTGATAAAAGCGTCCGTCTTCTTCCTTTTTTTAACTGTGTACTGACCGTTGCGTTTTCATGTGTTATTGTTAACGAAATAAAAAAAAAACGTTTTATTAGTTTGTAGCAATGCATACGTTGTATTTGCATACCTAGAGTCGACGAAACAAAAAAAATGGAAATATGTAACAATAAGATAGAAAGACAAAGTTGCACAAAAACACAGGCATTTTCCAAAAAAATATTTAGATGTTTCCGTTTACTTCTAGGAGCATATTGGGCAAGCAAGTGGATTTTATAAAAACGTACCCATACTGTACTTAAAACATTGTTATGACGGTATTAATCAATGTTACAATTATCAATAATTTTTGTATTTTGTTTAAACTTAAACTCGTGTGAGCACTTTTCCGGAATAAAGGATGGCAAAACTATCTACAGATTTTTTCACATTTTAATTATTAATTTTAATTTAAATCATAAATGTATGAAAATTACTTAGTCAATTTTCGTTAAAAGACAAAATAAATTTTTATGTATGTATACAAAAGGGAGGACATGGGGTAAATAGCAATGATACCAAATTGACTGACATTTCTGTGACTGTAGTATTCTTGATTTCAAGTTCAATGGGATAGATGCGATCGACATAGTCTCTTAATATGAATTATTTCAGTGAGAATACATCACATCGATAAAGCGGAACCTGAAACCAAAAGATCGAGCCAACTTATTTACATTTTGTTGCCGAAGGCAGTGTATGAATTCTGCCTCATACGCATAAAGGATTCAATCGGCGAAAAGAGAAGCACAGTTTATTCCCATCGGGATGACGATAAACTGTTGAAACACAAGTCCATTAAACGTTAGACAAATTGAGTAAATCAAACAAAACAAGCTTTCTGCATATGTCAGCCTCAAATTACTTTTCATTACCACGAAAAGTACAAAATGAAAATGTAAATTTTGTCCCTTCCTAGAATCAAAAAATTTAATGGATCAGCCAAATGTTCCATCAAGCAACTCTCAAAGCTTTTATTCATTTTCAATCAGCCAAATGTTCCATCAAGCAACTCTCAAAGCTTTTATTCATTTTCAATGTTAACAACCATCAAGAAATAATCTATGCAAAAGTGGCACACATCAAATGTGGATAAAAACAAACTTCAAGGACAAAATGGATATTTTAAACTAAGGATTGCATTCCTTTTGTATCAACATAAAGCGTTTGACTAAAGCCACACACACCCCTCAAATCAATATATATAAAAATCTAATTTAAAGTTGCATTTTGAAAGAAAGTACGGAAAAACGATACAAATACTGTACATGTACATCGTTGTCGGTAAAATCACAGCATAAATTCAGCGCAACAAAATAAAAAAATCCAAATATACATATAAATAGTTGAAAAAGTTAGATTTCCTATTATTACAACATATTTGTTCATTTCGGTGGACGAGTTATCCAGCCTACGATCATCATTCCAATGGGAAAAAATCCTCCCTTCGCCGACCTATCTATTTCTTAACTTATTTGATCAAGGCTTTCTTCTAGAGCAATTTTAAAAAAAGAATGCTAGCCCAAAACTAACATATAGATGATGTTCTTTCATTTACTAAGGTCCGATTCGATTATAATCTTCTACTTATCCACCAAAATGAGCTAGAAAATTAAGAAGGACACAGCATACACACCCGAGACCCTCATAACTTGGTCTTCATTTTGAAATAGACAATACAGATGGCCTCATAAAAACTATATGACAAAATTGAAAAATTCCAGTTATTGACACTAATATTACACAGGCCCCTGACGTATGACGTACAGAACAGACCTGTTTTTCAAGAGCATGTGTCAATTGTCTAGACAGAGCTAAATCGTTGACACAAAACCTGCTCTTTCAGGGATATTATGTTTCTCACTCAAGATATTTACGGTTGACACCACAATCATCTCGACCGGTAAAGAATATTTCTAGATATGGATAGTTGCAGAGTTTCTAACAACAGGCTGTTCACTTTTAACTTGTAGTTATTTCCGTTCACTCAGAAATGACTACGACTTGGAAAATGGACGATGCAGTGGGTGTCTTTTAAAAGGGAAACTGCTTACCCTTCCAGACCACTTGAGTTAATCCCTGGTTGTTCTGGTTTCTGCATCGTTCATAGTTATATGTTTGTTGTGAGTTTTATATGTTCAGTATGCGTCATGTTCCACCTTGATTGTGGTGTCTATCGACCAGTCCCCCACTTTTGTCTGACCCGTCGGTTTCTTTCGCTTCCCGTTCTTAACAAAACAAATGTAAAATAAAGCTTTTACTTTTTCTTGGAATTTAGCATTGGTAATAGTGGTGTAATTGGCGGATATATCAAAAGATTCAATGCTTTTGCAAGAAGATAGGGAATCGCTTTTATGAAGTGAAAGGAAACTACAGAGGTGAGCCATTTAAACCCAAATATTTCGTTGACTTTCATTTAAATCAGCTTTCTAAATTAAATCTTTATTAAAATTAATTTTCTATTATTAGTTTTATTTTTGTATGAAGGCGAGAGACAATTCTAATGGTGGGAAAATGAGTAAGGGGAAGGGAGAAAGGAGAGCAGAGGCAGGAGACAGGAGAATAGGAGAGAGAAAGATGCCCCCGTCCACCCTCAATCCTGACTTGGGACAAACACAAGAGACGTGAAGTGGGTTAAACCAATTTAGTGCGATCCCAATCCTCTCGACGATTAGAGAAGAAAACATCAAGGAAAACAAAAGCAGTATGAGATGAACCATAAAAATCAAACAGAAACCCACCCGATCCGACTACAGAGTACCTGAATCACAACAAAAAGACTAATCAAAAGTACATTCAAACAAAGCTTACTTATGATGCCCGCATTTACTAAAAGTAAGCTATATGGATGAGATTCTGATAATTATACATCAGGCCTCTCAACAGGAGAATACTCCTCATAAATAACCAACACATATACTTACAGTTGTTTCTCTGCTTCCTTTTAGATGAATTATATAAAATGAATTATGTCCTTTAGACAAAATATTGCTTCCAATAAATCCAAACTTCCTTTGGCTTTCGAAAATACCTGATAGAGAACTGTGTGTTTCTGATGTGAATGACGAATTACGTAAAAAAGGTGATAAGTTTTTTAAGTGTTCGTGTAACTCGGTACAGGGTCCTGGATTTCCATTACAGTGCATTGTATGTAGCTTTTGGACAGCATTCCACATTGATGCGATAGCAACGATGACTCTATCAACCGGCCCTTCTTGTATAAAAGCATTGTAAATATCCACAGAACTACATGTTGATTTTTTTAGAAACTGACAGACACTAGTAATATACTCTGAGAACCACATATTGTGTTGTGAATTGCCATGACCGTCGGCAACGGATTTGAAATAACTCTGGAATTCATCAAACAATATCTGATACGGCGAAATTATAAATATATCATTTGCTAATTGTTTAACTGTTTCCCGAACTTGGATGCCAGTCCCAGCTGCTGAAGAGAGCAATATTAATAATTTTGATGCTAGACTATAATGGGATGTGTTTACAGTTTTTAGGAAAACAACAGCATCTTTTGGTAGTCCAAAAAATAACACTCCAAACGATTCATTGGCAGCGAAATTATATTGTTCAATAAAGAGATTACTTAGAATATTGTCAACATTGTTAGAATTCAACGACAGATGGAGGTAGCAATTGTTAGATCCTGCTGACTGTTTTATTAAAGCACTAAGATACTCCCGGCCAATAGTATCTTCTGTATAAACAACAGCAACGAAGTTCCAGTTATGAAGATCCATAAACGTAAGCATGACCTACAATCAACACAGGTTACACAGATGAATCATAAGGACTATATTAAAGTTAGTCTGCAATTTAATGCTGAAATAGATGACCATATTTTGGAATTTCGGAAACTGTGAATAGTGGTGATTTTAACCTTTGATTTTTTATTTCAGCTTGAGTTTTCTAGCTTATTGCAGGTATTACTGTTGATTTCATTACCTAAGATGTCAACATTTAGGTTTGAAAGGAAATCCTTCTATATAACATGATGTAATGTACGAATATAGGACAAATGCTAGCTACAGCAATCATTTCATTGCCTATAGTTATTTCTTACAAACTAGATACCACCTAGGAAAAACAAAGAACGATACCATTGTTTAATCAATTGGCTACAAGCATCAGATTCTCACCTTTATTTCAGTTTCTATACCACCTACTCCGAAGAAAGCACCAGATTGGAGAAGATAATCCTCGCTGTAATAGCTAACACTGATTACAGGCACATCCGGAATACTAAGTTCTAAAGCCTTTAGTGAGGCCAATGGAGAGGAAGCTGTTACAACACCTACAAGGTATGGTTAATGTTCAGCATCCACATAAAATAAAGATCGAATTTAGATTATTATATATTTGTTTTACACATTTTTATACGAGAGGCAAACGATAAACCATTACTCATTCTCGGGTTACAAAGCAAAATGCTAATGTTATCTCATGATTTGTTAAGATTTGTTTAACAAATCATGAAAATGCCAAGATAGGAAACAGTTGGTTTTAATAGAATGAAAATATTTTAAAGGTATTTTGTTGAGTTTGTTGGTCAAAGTTAAAGGATAACGGTGAGTTTCAATTAAACAGTTGAAAAACATGATTGGTGAAGAATAATGCGCCCGTAGGGCAAATGACTTCTGGATTTACCCTTTGGTTTCGAAGCTGTTTAATGGAAAAAATACCGTACCGAATCATTTTAATCAACTTAAAAACTGACCATCGAAATTCAAAACGCGCAAGTAAATTTCATTTAATTGATAACAAACGTATACATTTTTTGTCAAATACGCTTTAACTACAATTTCTATATCCATAGAAATTTAAACCGCAAATGTTTTTTATTTCGTTTTTGAGGCTGAGAGCGTTTTCTAAGTTCTTTATAATAGTGATGCCATTTTTTAGATGTTGACTGCAAATTTTACGTTTACTTATATTTCTTTGGTACTCCAATTTAAAGGTTGTAACATCATTTTCGTCACGTTTTGGTCTTTAAAACCGCATTTTAGCTCATCATTACCTTCCAAAGGTCTAAATGTGATTTTTTAACCCGAGCAGAGAATTTAATTCGATATAAGTTTTATTTCATCAAAATAGTATTGTATAAAACAGAGTAGACTATCAGGAATTGTGACAAAAAATATCTTGCGTAGCAAAAGAAATTTTACTTATAAAGGACGAGGGTCGTTAAGGCCCATTTTGACCAAAGAATTTGGCTAAAATGAAATGTAGCTTCTATCTTAATTATATATTTTTTGTATTAAATATCATCTATAAAAAACTCCAACAGAATTTTTAGTTTAATGAATTTTACAACGGTCACATGGCACATAGAAAATCTTTAAATGTGAAATTACTAAAAAAAATAAATGAATTTGATGCAATATTTGATACTATTTTGTCGATTTTAATGTGGCTAGCACAAAAACATCTCATTCAAAATTTGCTCATTTAAAGATCTATCAAGTATAAATTTTTTTTAAAGTATCGTCGTGATTTTGTGGCCATGGTGCGATCATATCTACTTCTTTGTAACTAAATTACTGAATCAACACATATTAAAACAATGCAGAAAATCGTTTTGAAAATTTAGTGATGGAATGAATTTACCTGCTAATGATGTATCAGTGTTATTTGTAAAAATACATTCTTCCACCGCTGTTAAGCTGGATCTGTGAATTGTTTTCGTCAAAAATGACGCAGTCCTAGAGGCTAACCCACAGTCATCGAATATGGTATATCCTTAAAAAAAGACAATATAAAATTTTAATCAGTTATAAAACTTTGTTCTATACTCTGCTACTGTAGGTAATTTCACTTACGTTAAATCACATCAATTTGCGATAATAAATCTTCAAAAAAGAAAAGATACAAAGGAAAGAACATAGATAGCATGCATGTATATTCAACTACATGATTTTATTACTACCACTGGGTGTTTGATACTGCTAGTGGACTCGAGAACATCTGCAGCCCAGTTAACAAACGTTTTATCCTGGCATGACTCATTACGTAAATGCTGTTAATTTTCCCGTTCAAAATTGATAAAAATTACCATATGTCCTCTTCCTTCTGATGCAGAGTAAACCTTTAGCCTTTAGCTTAGTTTGGACTCCTGTTTATTTAGATTTTTTGCAAAGAATAAACTACTTAAACATTCCAGAATTCCTTATGTAAACCTACATCTAATATTTATAAATTAGCATCACAAAGATGAGCTATATATTCCTAATTTACCTGTTGAGTGTGGTGGATTTTCAAAAATATCGAGGTCTAATAGATATTGTATTTTTGTAAAGATGACATTTAGGACTAAATGCATCATGTCCCTTTTTTTTTTTTTTTTTTTTTTGGTTTTATGAAGTCTTTAATAAAGCGTTATGATTGGAAAAATCACTCAATGTACAAATATATGCAGCTTATGAGTACTAACAATGTAAAAGATATTCACAACTTGGGTAAATTAATTTATAGAGCTATTAAGCTAAGAAATGATTTGTTATGAATAAGTATATGATATATATATCTTACATAACCTTCTGTATCTGTTATTTTGTATATATAGTTATGTTATGATGTATGTAGCTGGACTAATAATAAAAATAATAATAATATATTATATATCATAATTACACATGTCTATACACTTTAATTACACATGTTTATACACTTTAATTATAAAGAACCAACATTTCAAATACGTTAAGGTTTCAATTTGTTAGCCTCTTCACGCAATCGGTGTCAGACTCAATGATTCCATTTAATAGTTATACACGTGGCCAACAAAATTATAGTAAAAGATAAAAAAGAAGTGATTATTGCTTTTTTATCGGTGGGGTGTTGCTTAGATTTTTGTTTCGAACGGGTTTATATTAATCGGGTATTTAATTCAATACAAAAAAACTATAAGCTGATTGTTTTTGAAAAGGATGAAGTTATATTTTATCTCAAATTTAGCTATACAGTGATTAAGGAGAATGACAAAAAATCCATGGATCTGCTGTGAAACAATTTTAGTGTTTATTTTAAAAAAATATTTCCAGGTAATCGATGAAAAGTAGTCAAAATATTATAACATGGAAAAGGTAGAATAGACTTATTTCCATTTAATGGTAAATACAGCTCTTTAAATACCATAACAGTATTTAATGATGTCAAAAAACTAAATTTAACTATAGACATACCTAATTTAACACCGGGTATAAAAGAATCGCTTCCTGATTGGTTGCCGTTCAGGATGCTAACTATCCATTCAACAGCTAGAGCAGTCTGAACTCCGGAAACAGATACTGCTCCACAAAATTTATCTTCCATGGGATGGTGGATACTAATAGGAACTGCTATATTAAAGTCTCCACTTACACTTACGGTCCTTTCTTTACAATATCCATGATAAAAAGAAGAATCACAAACTGTTGCCAATGTAAAATTGACAATGGGTAGGTTAATTCCAATGAATAATGATATTAGGCAATATGTCCAGCTCATTCTGTCTTTAATCTGAATCACTTAAGATCTTCCATTTCTACTGTTTTTATTCTTTCAATAACACACAATATCTCAGTGATTTCTTTCCCAATTCAACCTTGTACGTATATGGTTTCCTTCGTGGCGTAAAGATGACGGATGTAATCCATTATTTTTCAGGATTTATGGGTTTATCGTATTCATACTTGGAAAAAGCTTTTGCCAACAAATATAATATTGAATCATAACATCCTTGGTATTTTGCCATATTTTAACATTTTACCTTAATGCTAGCAAATAATTGAAACATATCTTCGTTGCGCTAAGGGGTAGCAATTAGTTGTTTTCTCTCCTATATGGTTATTCGTCAAGGTCTGATAATTTTGTGTATTCACGTATCATATTTACTGTTGTCATATTTATGTATTTAGACAGAATTGTTCAACCGTTAAATAATGTCACCAATCCTCAAATCATTTAAAAACCTGTTCATAGCTTTTAAGTAACATATTCATGATCTTTTTCTGATTATTATCTTCTAATAATGTCCGATTCATATGCACGAACAAATATGAAAATCTGAAAACAAATATCTTGTTATTAAATAGATGTCGAAGACTACATAAATTTTAAATAAAGATTAAGATATCTGACACTAATAAGAAATCTTAACATTTATCATTTTATTACTATCAACGAATTTCTGTTAAATGATATTTATTTATAAATATTATACATCGATTGTTTAACCAAAGCATTAATATACCTGTAATTATCAATAATATGCATACTTTTAATTGACTCGCATGTAATGAATGAATGAAACTTGTAAATTTTAAGAAAGTATTACCTATCCTTTAATCTGTTTATAGAATAATATAGTGACTGCTCGGCCCAAAGCATGTATGTTACTGTATAAGAAAAACCGCCTCCATAATAATAACAACTTTTGCCTCATGACCGTCTCTTTCTTTGTGGTAATATTCCTGCTACCCCTGCCTACGGAGTTTATATTTCGCAGTTGATTCGATACTGTCTGTTACAAGTATCAGGATTTTCTGTTGTCGCATAAATTACTACAAAAAGGAGGTTGAAGCCGTCCCTCCTAAACTTTTATAGTCGTCATCACGAATTGGTAGAACCATATGATATCAGTGTATCTAAACTAGTTATGGACCTGTTACCGGTAATACAAATATAAGTTGACCTCTTCTCGGATTGACGTT